>JAYJMH010019450.1:0-20098 GCA_036873815.1 Phacellophora camtschatica
ACACGATGCCGGCACAATTTGAAAACGGAACAAAATGTGACGCTTCTAAAATTTTTGCTTGCGTTCACACGATACCGTTGTATTCAAAGTTGTTTATCAACACGTTCGAAAACACTTGAAAGTAGTGTTTGCACATTTTGATCCAAGATAACATTTTTATTTTCATTTCATTGAAATATCAATTAAATTACAAATCTTTCGCCGCCAAAACTCAGAGCGGCGGAGCCCCTGCTCAGTTATTATTTTGTTAAGCAAATCTCGTTCATTGGACTTTTGGACGTAATTTCTCATAAAACCATGTGCATTACTTTTGCTCAATAAGTGTACTTTTATGCTCTTCCGAAATTCCTACTTAACTTGCCACTGTAATTACTGATTAGATATAATTATTTATAATAAATCAGTTATAATTATTTTTTTCACCACAGCAAGCGTAATTTTGTCGCCCTGTGATGTAACGCTAGAACCAGTAGACATTGCAAAAAACCAAGGTCGGCCAAATCTAGCCTGGGTCGGTCAAATCTACCATTTATGAAAGAAATTTCCCCTCAGCTGATATCCATATACTCTTACCACATCACAGGGTTATTTTTAGCTAATTTGATCACAAGTAAATTTTTGTTTCCATGAAAGACAAATGTTGCGGAAGAGCGTGTGTTTCCTTAACTTTTCGAAGTAGCGTGCATAATTCAACATTAAAAATTAATTGTCAACATTGATGAAATATTCTGGTTGAACCGAAACATTATTTTCATTTAATAAAGTCGATATTTCAAATTCAATTCAATTCAATACAATTCAATTCAACTTGCAGAACACGAAACCTAATATATGATAAAGACAAAAAATATCCCCTGACACAGGGGATGCACAGTTAATCTGACCTAGGCCATAAATTTAAAAGATACACGAAAATTAAAATGAAGCACCAATGCGAGCACCAATGTTTTGCAGAGTGTAGTTTCTCCATTTTTTATTAGATTTTAGGATTCTGTTGTTTAATTTCCGTCTGGTAAAAAGCATTACTTTGATTGAGGCTTTACCTGTAACTTCTCAAGTAAATTTTTTTGTCAACTGCCGTGAATTGCATCACATGCTCGAGTCCTTGAAGACGAATACTTTCCACCAATTGACCACGCCAAAAATCTAAAACATTTAACCAAAAACAGTTAATCGCAGAGAATTGTAAAAATCAGTTTATTAAAGACGCATAAATACAAAAACATCAGGGAGTCGTTTAAATGAACAAATCTACAAAAATTTAATAAAAAACAGCAATAAAAATAAATTTTAAGAATTTTGAAGTCAGTTAATCACAGAGAAATGTAAAAATCAGTTTATTAAAGACGCATAAATACAAAAACATCGGGGATTCGTTGAAACAAACAAATCTACAAAATTTAACCACAAACAGCAAAACAAAACATTTAAGAAATTTAAAGTCAGTTAATCACAGAGAAATGTAAAAACCAGTGTATCAAAGACGCAGACACAAAAACTCCTTTCAAAATAATGACAAACCTCTTGCCTGTATGAATGTGAGAATTTCCTCTAGAATATCTAACGAATTGGCCACTGTTGGCCTATGGTAGTTTAGATATTGGGTTACACCCCCCAAACAAAAACTCTCTGTTTAAAAGGAAGGGCTGTAGCTCGAAACCCGTGAGGCTTGCAATTTCAAATTGTACTCAAAACTCTGTCTAAAGGGTAAACTCAGAGTAAGGGATATCATCCAGTCATCTGCAAATCATGTTTACATATTTCCAAAACTAGAAATTAAAAACGCCCTAATCCGTGAGCTTTGAAGTCAATTTAAAGGAACGCTGCTATTCATTTCCAGGCCACGTTTTGACATTAAAACAACCTGCTTGCACCTATACCAAGTTGGGGAGTTTGATCAGTTAAAATTTTAAACTCCAAAGGCGCTATTAACAAAAGCCGGATGTTTTAATGTCAAAAGATGGACGGAAAATATATTATATCTTTTTTATATTATATTATATCTTAACTTGAAAGCTCGTGAACCCTAAGTTTGCCCTTTAGACGTCGTTTTATGAACCATTTGAGATTTGTAGTCTCACAGATTTTAAGTGACAGCCCTGCAAACGGAGAAACCTGTTTTGAAAGTCAAACTGTATTTCTAAATATATAAATTAATAAATATATAAATAGTGTAAATATAACTACAGCAAGATGTCTACGAAGGATACCGTGGTAAATACCACAATGATGTAATGTTACTTTCCTTGAGATAAATTCATTTTGAAGTGAAAAACAACAATTTGAACTCCGTTCACCCGAAATAGTCTTTGATTTTCACTCAGCAAAACCATGCTTTTTAGCGCAATTTTGATTAATACTCCTTAAATTTCTTCTGAAATCCATGAAATAACGCTTTACGTATTTTTCATGAAAATCATAAAATAACGCTTAAGTCTAGTGCTGTCATTGATTGGTAGTTATACACATGACATGCAAACAACATTTTGCTCATTGGAGAGCTAAACTGCTTACCTATAAAGATATTTTTGATTCTCTTGTATTCAGCATCATTATCAAATGCTTCACCACTAAATAACATGCATGGCTTTGTCCCGGCCATACATTTTTCGGTCTGTAAATAAAATATATACTTGAAGATAAATTGACAAAGAAACAAAGTGCGAACAAAAAAGGTTTTTTCGTCACAGCGCAGGGTCGAGTAGACTTGCCCCAAGTCTATTTCGTGCCAAATCACAAATATTTATTTTGAACTCAATATATCGAGGGAGGTCGAGTGACCAGGTGGGTACGGAAGCGCGGGTTCCTTGCGGGTTTGAGAGCGCGGGTTCGGGATCAGTTGTCGGAACTTCCAACTATAAAAACCCATAGCCAACTGAGCTGTCCATCCTTTCAAGTTTGGTAAATGAGTATCAGTTGACACCGGGATAAGTTCAATTCAATTCAACTTTATTCATAGAATTCAATTAACTAAAACTACAATATAACATAAAAAAGTTGAATTCTATACGACTAAAGAAAAGCATAGCTTAATCAGCTTGGGCCGTTGAATAAAATGAAAAATTACAAAGGCATACACGCATCGATGTACAAACAATATATACAAATTATAAATACAACAGATGTCGATATTATATTTAATTTTACTTTGACGCAAAACGTCTTCAAACTTGAGCTACATTTTATGTTTGACGGAAGTTCATTCCATAAAAGGGCTCTTCTATTTTTCATCGTTTTTTCACCCCATCTTTTGTGAGATTTGTAGACTTGGTAATCGTTGCTTTGCCTGGTATCATATTTATGTTTATCATCAATTTTGAGAAAATAATTTTTAAATACATCAGAAAGTGTTTTTTATTATGATGTACATTATGCATAATTTTAAGAATTATCATTTTATAAAGGTCTTTCAATTTTATGTTTGCTTCTTTGTGTAGCAAAACATTGACCAGGGATGGGAGTAGCGCCCACCACTATCTATGAGGATAGTAGCTGATGAAAGAGGAGTGTTTGGGTCGCCTCGACGTACTTACTATTTTATTACACAGAGTCAATGATGATTGGAATAAATTGCCAGCGACCAGTGTCAGTTGTCGATTCAGCAACAGTCGTTCAGGTTTGCGGAAGAATAAGACGAACTTAACTTAAACGAAATGTATATTTTAGCTACATTAGTTCGAGGAGGACCACACGAATTCATAGATCTTTGGATCTCTATTTCTTCCCCATCTATGTTGTTATCTCATTACAAAGATGGATGCAACAACTCACCAAATTAAAGAAAATATCATCCAAATTTAATTTTTTACAAATCTCTATTCTGATCAATCATATCAATGACTATATTATTTTACGATAAATACCATTATAGTTTAACCTTCCTAACTTAAATGTTTTTGTAATATCTCTTGTCAGTGCTGTTATTAAATAGCTTCGATAACCTCAAAATAAAAATATCTTTACGACATATTATTTTACAAATAATACAATTATACGCTGATGCAATGCCATTGTCTATTCAATTCACATTTGTTGCGGTATAATGAAGTTGGCATTATATCCATCAAAAAACAAGATTTGCGTCAAAAAGTCTATGGTGAAAAGTGAGGTTGACATTTAAACATAGGTGCTGTTATAATGGAGTTTGACTGTATCAACAATTAAAAATAAAATCCTTATTTTGTTTTATGAGGACAAAATTCAAACCTTAAATTCTGACATTGGAATAAATTTATCCAATCCAAACTCTGCCATGTCAAGAATGTGGCCATCATAGAAACGTCCTGAAAAAAATATATTACTAATTTAACTTTGTAAAATTAATTCAAATAAAATTTATTTGAATTGGATTTTAAACAATAAACTATGTTTACACTTAAACTTCTGGTAACTACAAACAAATTTAGCACAACCATTTTCCTTTCACATTGTAAAATATCGAGAACAAAAGTTGTTAAAAAATTACAAAAAGATTATATTATTTTTAATTTAAAAGATATTCCTTTTTCGTTTTCTCTGGTGATTTCTTTCCGTTATTGAGCTCAAGAATTCTATGCTCATTTTAGTTTAAGTCAGGAACAAATAGGAGCTTTCGGGTTGCCTCCAACCTGGCAGTCAGCCTATTTACGTAATTTCTCTTTCATTGCAAAATATGAACATTACAATAAGAGCTATGAAACATTTCAAAATGTTGAATTTACCAAAAACGATGTTGTGAGGTCTTTTCTTTGAATGTGATCCAAACACAAAAAGAGATGCATCATTTTTCATTGAAAAGAATTCCTGTAATAAAGCAATTCGGATAATTTACTGTTAATGTCAAAGAACAAATTTGATATGAATTAGTTATTGTTTTATTATCACATTGAATCACATATTTCGCTCGCCTGGTAAAAATTTCAATGCTCGCCTGGTAAAAATTTCATGGTCAGGCATGCTTTCTAGGCTGCTATTTTTTAAGGCACATGTGCCCTTCTAAACTTTTGGCCCCCTTCTAAACATGTGCCCCTATTTGAGAGGTGTGCCCCAGCATAAGAAATTATTTCTGTGTGCCTGTACTTCTCTATACAGTCCGGTAATTTTATTGATTTAAACAATCATGTATATAAAGCAGTTTAACCTTTGCTAAATAAAAAAAAAACATCCATATAATTCTAAAATATCTACTTACTAATGAAGTTTGATCTTCAAATGGTCTCAGAATATTTTTCCTGTAAATAAAATATAAGAAAATTTAAATAAATACAATCAGGCATGCAACTTGGGGTGTGCTTCTGGGGGTGGCAACACACAATTTGTGCTATTTTCACATGTTTCAGAGTAAGAAATACAGCAATTTGCCCTGGAACTATTTGAGGGGCATACAGCATTCCCAGTTGTGAATGGGATGCCCTCCACACATCTCAGTTTGAGCTTTGCTCAACATAGTTGTTGCCCTCCTCTTGTCCTACAACCAATGCCCTTGAAATTTCCTAGTTGTGCACCTGATGATTGGGTTGTAACTCTATAATGAGAGTGTTGCTTCAACAATTTAACTAATTGGGTAAATATTTTCAATGTATTCTAAAATTGTCCATGTATTCTATTCCAGAAAAGATATGCAAATATATAAATTTATAGCATTGGAACTTCTTTCTTTCAAAATAATGATCTTCAAATAGCTTAGGTGGTACTTAAACATATCAATTTGTTTACCGAAAGCATCATTTGATCATGACGTTTAAGAAAATTGAAAATTACATAGGCCCTCTACTTGGCTCTAGAGGCTTTACTAGGCCTCACTTTGTCAAATATTACTGTCTGTGATGTTTGACCTCCTTGTGGGATGATGGTTAGAGAAGTAACATCATTATGGCGTTTTAGGTAACAAAATTGATATGTTTGTGGCCCTGTGTTTGTGTTAGAAAATACATCTGCTCTTTTCAAACAAAACCTCATGCATAAAACAAATTAATGTACACACCTTTGAAACATGACTGCATTTGGTTTCTTCAATGCATACTGAAAAAATAAAATAAAAAAGTAGCAATTTCAAACTTTAGATATGGTAATTCTTCTAAAAATTGTATTAAAATAAACTAAAAGTTCATATTTACAATATTTTTGAGAGCATCTGTAACAATTTCGCTTGTTCTTCCTCCCCTTATGATAATTGATGATTTGAGGTCTTCAATGATCTTGGCATCTTTCTTTTCTAGGACTCTTTTGCCTTTCTGTGTCTTTGGTTTTCTATTTAAAAATAACTGAACTGATTATATCCATTTTGCAGTAAATTATCTGTTTGTTGAGTTTTCTGAACCATATCAACATCAAGTTTCATGAGCCATAATATAAAAATGACTTAAGAAAGCAATTAAATCACTTTAGCCCAATTGATTGGCAGTCTATAATTACACTTCACAAATCAAAAACACAGAATTATTGATTTATTTAAGCACCCATATCCATATGGAAAAAAGAAATTAAATTTCATAGATAGAATGTTCTCAGATTGTCCGTAAAGAAATCAACATCACATCACAGCAAGATTCAGATTTAGCAATTTTTAATAAGATCAATGTAAATTTAAACAGTCAATCATTAACCGCTTTTCAAACTTCAAAGTCTATCTGGTATATAAATATATATATTCTTTTTATTGGATATTTTTTGCTGTCTGATGCATTAGCATGAAACTTAAAGTCACAGCATAAAACTTGTTTTCTTTTCTCAACTTCTAACCAAGAAACAAATTAGAAATGAATAAGTGCAGTGTGTGTGGCAGCTGACTACATGTTTGCACACAAAATGAGCATGGAAGATGATATTTTAGGCTAATAGTGTTAGCCTCTAGGAGATGGGTAGAAAAATGTGTTGTGTGCATCCATCCACATAAAAATCTAATTTGAATTGCCCACCAGAATCATTGATTGCCTGGAATCTCAGATAAAATCTATTTTCTTGATTGCATTATTTTACATTCGCAGCAGTTGTTACTTCGTTTGCTTGTTTCTTTTAGGTTTGCATAATTATCACCGAGTAATATGATTGATGATTCAACCTTTGAGGTTGGAAACTTTGTTAACAGGCGTGGTAGATTGACAGAAAAACAAAAGTTCATATGTAATCATGAATGTAAAAAGGCCAAAAAAGTAATAAAACTAAAAAAATAAACAGTTTTTTGTTTGTTTTGGTTCTTGCTTGTTTTACACGCATTTGATTGTCCAAATTTTGTTTATACGTACGTAATACTTTGTGACATCTTGCTTAATGAAATCAAATCGAAATAAATGTTGAAAAGGAATGATTAAAGTTGTCTTCAAAATAGTCTATTCTTCTTCCTTCAGTCAATTTTCGTCAGCCATCTTTTTCGGCAAAATCAGATCACATGGCCAGAAATCTCGATATCGTGCCGAGATCAAGCAAGCACAGGGAAACCAGAAATAAATTAGAATTTGAAAAATGAAGATTCCACTAATTTTACATGGGCACTTGGGCACAGTTGTTAACGAAAAATGGAATAGGAATAGATTTAATTTGTTAAAAACATAAGAATTTGACTTATCTTCTGGCAACAAGGCCAACAAAAGCCTGAAATATGTGAAAAATATTTAATCTCTTGTACAATTTTCAAGAGAAAATCTAAAATACAACGTTTCAGCGCAGTGGCCTTTTACGAGTGAAGGAAAAATATAACTAGTTACGTAAAATACATATTTAAATTTTCTCTTAAAAAATCGTAAAGGTTAAAAATTTTTCATATATTGGATTGAAGAATCTTTAAAACACTCATCCAATTTTATCAAAAGCCTGAAATATGACTGTTTGGAGAAAATTTTGACCGTGCATTTTTTCGTGCAAGGAGAATATTTCTAGTTAGATTTCGAGGAGATTAAATAGTCAAACTAATGGGTACGTGATGCCCCACTACAAACGGTAAAAATCTTCCCAGTTTAAGAAAATTCTTGCTCATTGTACTACGCTACAGGTGTCCTTATTACTTTTCAAGAAACTCCGTCTGGGCTGGGCGTTGATACTGAAAGTTTCTCACCTTTTCCAACATTTCATTACTGAAATTTTAAGTTGAAAAAAAAAAACAAAAAATTATCATAAGATCCAAACAGAATGAGTATTCTAATTGGCACATGGGAAAATAATTTGCCAACACATGTATCTATAGACGCAACATGTTTCTTTTAATAATTTGATAAAGATTTTATATTGAAGAGCCGAATGTTTCTTTGGACTCAGGCGTAAAGGTTTCTGACAAAAATTGGATTAAGTTTGTCAAACTTGATAAACAATTGACAAAAGTTTGATTAAGTTTATCAAACTATAAAATCCTGGGAAAATAAAAAAAAATCCATGTTTGACAAAGACTTGTCGTATTTGCGGGCGCACTGGTGTTGACTGTTGAGGGTGGAAGTTTGTTACTCGCGGTTTAATAAGTCTCTTTAACAGTTTAACAGTTTTGGTTTCCTTGGTTTGTTTGTCCTGCTTACTTCTATCTTATCTCAAAAGTGGCGTAGTCGAATTTTAATTCAGTTGCTTCTTCAATTCAAAAAGCAGTTCTTCTGAAATTAAAAATGCAAATAGCACCAACTCCTTCAAGCATAAGATCAAAAACTGTTTCATGCAAAAATTATAGCATATACCGCTAATTCTATCCATAAGCTTTCTTTAATCTTTTTAGTAGAGTAAACAAATTTTTTAAAAATATCTTTTTTACACACCTCTAAAAGGGACCATCACGGAACTAAGGTCCCCTCAACCTTTCTGATGTTATCCCTGCCACTCTAGTTAGGTACTTGTGATATTTTAAAAATTGTATTTATTTATTTATTTATTCATTAATGCTTTTGATATTTCAAAACTGTGTAGGGATCGTTCAAAAAGTACGTAACGGCTGGGGGGTGGGGGGTTGTCTGCCCTTTTCGTGACAAACCGTTAAGAAAATTTCAGCTCAAACGTGACAGGCCGTTACATGGGGGGGGGGTTAGGGGGTCAAAACGTGGATTTTTTTTCGTTACGTACTTTTTGAACGATCCCGTAAACATTTCATACCTTTAATTTAGATTTTTAGTGGCGAAAGTACACATACATGTGTACATGTTGCTTACAAAATTATGTGATCCAGGAAACAAGAAAAACTCTGTCTGCATTGCATTTATCTCCTGAAAATAGGATGTTTACCAGTGGGAAACATGACTGTTCAGAGTCGGAAGAGTTGAAGACCATTAAAGAAAAAGATATTAAGTTTAAATGAATTAACAATTGTAAATCTGAGCTATAGTCTACATATCTGCTATCCACGAGCACTTTAACAAGAGCAATTTCAGAGATCCTGCAAGTTTCCGATTTGAAAAACGAGTGTTAATTCTGGTCGGGTGTGCATACTGTTTAGCGCAATGTTCCAGTCCCTAGACTCTGCTCAGTATGGATGGTATAGATACTGGTAAAAAGTCCCGAAGGCCACAAGAGTTTACTAGTCTAACTAGTAGTCTGGGTAGTCGATGTTGGAGGTTCCAGTTCCGAAGCTGGTGTCTCGATTTCTTCGTCATTGTAAATGTTTTCAGCCTGTTAAAAAATTAGACGAATTTTAAAAAGTTGGAATTCAATTTTGAAGTGTCTCGAAATTCGGGAGAAGTGTCCAAAAAAATTGAAACATTTTAGAAAATCTAGTTATTCAATCGATCTCAGCATTTTATTTTGAAGAACTTAAAAAAAACAGGTTACTATTCTTGAAAACATGGACGAAAGGCCGAGCCAAAATTTTACATATAAAAACAAAAAAGGATAAAAGGAAAGGAAATCTTTTTATTTAAAATTGAACAAAGAAACATGATGTAAACAAGCTCTAATTCTATATGAATGGCAAGCAAGGTGACGCACAAGATTTCAGTCTACAGGCTGAATATTCACAAGAGCAGCAACAAAAACCTTGGAAAAGGGTTGATCTTTCGAAAACAACGCCTTCGTGTCGTTTTAGCAATTTTTACAAAGCTGTGAGTTTCATCGCAGCCATTCAACGTAATGGAGGGAAGTTGAAAATTTCATTGTCTTTTGTGCAAAATGATTGACTTGTGAAAACGTAAAGAAAGGCGCTGATTGGTTTAAACATTATTTCCCCTTGGTTGAATGGCAGCCATTGTAATTGTATAAGAAATCATACATATAAAAATAGGGAGATAAACTTTCTTCCTAGTTTTGAGAAGAAATACAAAATATTTTTGGGAAATCAAAGAAAATCAAAATTAACAGGCAATGACTTCTGCCTCTCTAATACAAGAATTAATAAAAGCTCTCTTTATAAACCAATTTCAAAATTTATCATTTCAATTTTAATTAAAAAAAAGCAACTCAAATTAAAAGAGGGAAACATTCATACCATCTGCCAAACTTGCATAATATTATCCTCTGAAACACTGCAAAGCGCCCATGGCTCATTGGGATTCCAAGCAAAATCTGAAATCTTAGCAGTATGCCCACCATGGATAAACTAAAACAAAAATACGCTTTTAACATTAAAAGTTAATTAGCTAATGTAAGCCAGAATATAGCCCATTAATCAATACGCAGATAAAAAGTAAAAGACAATTGGGCTACCTCTCCTTGTATCACATAATGAAATCTATTTTAAGCTTCTTTTTCTTTATTCTAACAAACTGTATATAGCACTCCCTAACATTAACAATTCAATAAGTAGTGCACAGTTAAGGGTACTAATGTAATACCCAGAAAAAAAACAGGAAATTTGACTCCGATGAAGCAACCAAATACGATGATTTCCAACAAAAAGTCTGACGAGTCTGTAGTTGTTTAAAAACGTTTACGTCTAGCCAGCGGAATTGGATAGTGTCTGTCGATGCAATTTTTAAAACTCTATACGTTCAGGGCCTGTATTGCTTCTTCGCACAAACGGTTCCAATGATCAACCACTCTATTGCTATAAAACAATTTTCTAACACCACGTTTTTACAAGAAACAAGAAACTTTGTAAACGCAACTGCACTGAAATCAGTTAAAAAATTAAGCAACCCTACTTCTGAAGATACATAGAAGTAAGCAACTGACACCAGTAAGCGCAACAAAGTGCAATAATTAAGTAGTCAATCAAGATACATACAAGAAGCTCTGGTGGACCATCTTCGGCATCTTCTGGGCTTTGTTCTTCACCGATTTTACTGAACATAAATAAAATAATTGAATATATATATATATATATAAACTAAAATAGTAAAAATTACCATACTATATATACACAATTTATTGAACAAAGGTATACAATACAAGTTAATTGTCTGAAACATCATTGATCTGATTTTGTGATTTTCAATGATTTTTTCATTTTGGTGTTTTATAGGTTTACATGCAGTTTTATACGGATATAAGCGCACGTGTCCTTAAATGGGGTGCGCTCATGTGGGGGAATAGGGTAGATGCACTAATAAAAACAAAACATATGCAATTATATTTAAATTAGGCCATTGATGTGGTTTTGTTATTTCACAACAATAGGAATGATTTAAATTTTAATTAAAATTCAACCTTACGTCAAAGTAAATCGACGGATACAAAGGGCTCCACTAAAAAACAAATGCTGTTGTTTCATACCTCGCAGGGGGCCAGGAGACATTTTGTTTGAAAAAATCAGATGAACAATTACGCTCATTCAATTTGTCAAATTTGATTGAGGAATAGGAACAGCTGTATTTATTTTTCGATTGCCCAGTCATCTGGCGTTTGCCATTTTTAACTCCGCTGATTTATTTAAGTTACTGAAAGTATGAAAGTACACAGAACCAAATATATTTTTGAACAGGGAGCCTGTTGATTACTGCCACACCAACAGATGTCATCAGTGAAAGTTAATCAGTAAAAGTAAAAAGAACAAAAAATAGAAAGACAAATTTGCCTTTTGGTACCACTGAGAAACTGCTGCTGCCCTCAAATAAGCATCTATATCTCTACTAAACACTGCAAAATATCCATAAAATTATCAATAAGCACTGTGATGCTGCAACAGAGAACGCCTGCCTTCTACAGTACCTTTCCTTGTTAGTTATTAAAGCTCTTGAAGTGCCAAAGTAGCTACTATTGTCCACACAGCAAAAATGAAATGTATTCTCCTCAGACTCCCAAAATCATACCAGATCTTGGAAGGGCCAAGGCTGTCAGCATTGTTGATTTTCATCAACCTGGGTGCGCAAGGATGGTTTTCATCATTGGAGAATTTCACATAAGGCTTTAAAAAGCATACAGTATGCTAAGCACGGGAGCTTTTTCCATTACTGAGCTTATAATAAAATTTTAATGCAAATTTAAGTGTTGAGATTTGTGCCATCAGGAAAAATTTCATCATGAAAATCAAACATAGACATTATCATCGTTTGGCATAAATTCATGATATAAATACGAAAATACCGAAAACATGCATACCAATTACCTAAACTCGACAATTCGGAAAAAACTGACAAAAACGTTGTCCTCACCTCAAGTCCCAGACGTGCAATCGTCGATCAGTTCCACTTGAAGCTAAAATTGTTTCATTATGTGGAGACCATTGAACCTAGTATAAAAAGATAGTTATTTCTCAACAAGCCATGCATTGTAAAGCTTAATCATCACCTTTTCGATCCGAAACCGAACTTTTCCCATTTGATCCATTTATACAAAAACGTTGAAATCATTCTTATTGTAAGATGTTTTGGAAAACGTTCCAGTGTAAACGAAAAGCCAAATTTTACATCACATGATGGCTGTGGCAAAATGCCCTAAAATCTTTATGCCCCCTCCCCCCTCATGTTACGTCTCTGTCCTGATCAAAATACTGTAGCTTGTGTAAGAAACGAAATCCAGCATTTTTCCACGATTTTCCAAAACAACGATTTTTCACGGCGTAATCGTAACTCGAACAAATTCGATCTTCAAAAATGGAACTCTTAAAGCTTTGTTTCAGTCTATTCCAAAAAAGTTCGGATAGCCAAGTTCAGAATTTGGGCTCTAATATTATAAGGCTAAACAGCCTCATGGCTCACTGCTTCACAAATTGTGTCATCATCAAGTGAATGTAGTCTCTATGTTATTTTAAGAGCACCACCTCAAGGACAAAAACAATACTCACTCGAAACTAAGAACAAAGTATGAGGAATTGGGAAAATGTAAAAAAAAGTGCTCAGAAGCATGATGTTTTGGCAATATTACCAGTCAACAAATACTGTTATGTCTGAGAGGTACTTCACTCCAAAAATCATTGTTTTTTGGAAAAAATTCCTAAAAATCCGTTCGTAACTCTAATGTGCAAGTATAAATACAGAGCTTAAATTTTCAATTATTTTACAGTACGCCATCAGGAAAAAATTAGAGTGTGTGTTTATCAATTTCATCGTAAATCAATTTATCAGCATCATCATTTGGCGTAGTCCCTGTTAAAGAAATTTAGATTTGAAACCTGCAAAGTTTCGATAGAAAAATGACGAGTCCCTAAAAATGTCCAAATATCCTTCAGTTCTAAAAATAAGTAGACTACGGGTACAGAAATGATGCAGGTTTGGAATATCATATCTTATATGTGTAACATGTTTCTGAAGATAAACAAAATTTGATTTAGCAAGATTGTATTTCTTTAATTTTATTGGAAAAATAAATCAGATAACCATGTCTAAGAATCTTATCACCCCAATGCCTAGGGCTGCAGAGATAACTTATAGGCCCCACCCCAGGTCGAATATAAACATCACTCTAATGCTGATAGCAAGGTTTTTATACTGAGATATTAGATTACAAATAGCCAACTATGGACTCCTTGTCGCCGTGGGCCCCTTCTCTTCAACCCTGCCAGTGCATGTGAGGTACTAGATAGTCTTCATTTCAATTTGTCTGGTTACTTATCTACGAATTGCAATGCCATTTTTGAAGTATATATAATCAATAATGAAAGCTTCAGAAAAAAACTGTAATAAAATCAATATGATATTGATACGATGAATGATTCAATAGCTCCTTTCAAAGAATTCAATAACTGCCCAATGAAATGAAAAATCATAAACTGCAATTTAGTAAAATGAGTTACCTGGAAAATTTCATCCTTGTGGGATTCGAATGAATGAAGTTTTAATTTCAGATTCCTGAGATCCCAAAGTGCGACAGTCTGGAATAAAAATTATAGTAAAACATAAAAGTAAATAAGTATTATTTCGCCACTATTTAAGGTTTACAAGTTTTTAAAATATTAGACTAAAGAAATAAAACATTTACACAGTTTCAAAATACAAAGGAAAGAAATAAGCAATTAATAAATATATACATAAATACAATTTTTAAAATTATCACAATACCTCTGACTAGAGTGACAGGGATAACATCAAAAAGATCAAAATGACATTAATCTAAATTCCGTGGTGGTCCCCTTTACGGGTGTGCAATAAAGAGAAAATAAATATTGATCTTATTAAAATTGGAAATAAAAAAGCATATGGGTAAAATTTAGGGGTGCATGCCAACCCCGCCCTCGTTTTTAAGTCATGAAGGCAACTGACAGGAACATTACGTTACTATTGCTGTGTAGATACCTTGATTTGGAACGAAATAAGTACATTAAAAATCAAAGTAGAAAATACGTTTTTGTTACAACCTGTCTAATCAATTTTGGTAATAATTATTGTTCTAAAATATTTTGATCCTTTAAACAAAGACAAAGCCATAAAAAATTCTTTGCGAAGTACAAATATGTTATTTGCTGACAAACTGGATGTTGATATTATAATCAATTAAATACGTTGAATTTATAATAACAATTTGTACGGCGAGCTTGATACGTTGCGACGTTGCGAGCTTGATACGTTATCAAGTCAAGTTTAATCAACTTTAATTTTTAGTTATTTTACAGTACGCCATCAGGAAAAAATTAGAGTGTATGTTTTCAATTTCATCATTAGTCAATTTATCAGCATCATCATTTGGCGTAGTCCTTATCATAGCAATTTAGATTTGAAAGAAGCCAGTTAAAGTCTCGATACTTGGTGTGTAAAAGCCTCGAAAGAATAGAGGCAGACTAGCGATCGCCACCAAAGGAGGCCAAATAATCTTGCCGAACGGAAATGTTTTTCAGTTCGCTTAGAAGCAAGGTTTTTATTTGGTACAGAGGTACGGAATGTTAAATGTGTGAATCTATTCTTCGAAAAAGAAAATTGAACGAATATGTACGTGAATCAAAAGTGAAATCCAGTGCATTCTAATCAAAAATTGTCCAATAAACCGATTCTTAACAACACCACGCCACTGATTCGGTGACAATACGTTTGTGTGAACCAAAAAGACCCATTGCTAAAATTGCCCGGATCAGATTCTTCACAAAAAGAGCTGGTGATATTTTGGCTGATGCTATTACTAGTATAAAAATTATAGTCAATTGTATGGCAATGGCGCATCCAACTTTCGTGGGGAATGCTCTGCAGTAAATATTTAAATTTATGATGAGTGGTTGTTGTGGTCCAATGTTTAAATTTCATAACTGCTACTTACAAACATTGCTCTCGTTCAGTCTATTTGCAAACTATGAAACAACTTATTAAACATATATATATATATATATATATATATATATATATATGGGTTAAGGGTTAACCCATTGCCAGTAACAAAGCAGTCAAATCCGAGATGGAAGAAATGGTATTAAGGTCCTTATGACCAAGTATGACAGCTATAAACAAACCTTATCAGCTGATCCAGTTGCCAAAATGAATTCGCTGTATGGATTGAATGATAAGCAATTCACCTAAAAAATAATTTATAAGATGGAATGTTATGCTAACTCCTTGATATATATTCCAATAAAAAGGTTAACAAATGTGTGAAGTTTCATTAAGCAAAAAGTAGACCAGGAATTAAACTCTTTTTGAAATTGTGATTAATGCAAAAAAAAAAATTGAATGACTATCTGGTGACCAGAACTCTTTTTAAGATCAATAATTTCTATAGCTTAGTCTCTCTTAGTTTGTTGTTTGCCAAGTCTCGTTTCCGCTAAAAAGCTTGTCATTTCAATTTAATCAATTTTAATTTTCAGTTATTTTACAGTACGCCATCAGATTGTATATGCTTTCAAATTCATCATTAGTCAATTTATCAGTGTAATCACAGTCCTTATTATAGCAATTTAGAATTGAAAGAAACTTGTAAAAGTCTCGATACTTCGTCTGTAAAGCTTCAAAGGAACAGTAGAGGTAAACTCACGATATAAAAGTAACGTAAATTGGCCATCCATGAAATGTATACACAATATATTTATACCTCAGCAGTGTGTGCCTCTACTGTGTGACTTGGCTTGTTGTTACTTGTTCTTCTCGTGTCCCAGCTAAAAAAAATACCAAGTTATCTATAGACAATGCATCATAAATGACATCTCGTCAATCCTAATCATACCAAATCGCACATAAACCGTATTTTCCATATGAAAATACCATGAAAGTATGAAAGTACATAAAACCAAATATATTTTTGAACAGGGAGCCTGTTAATTACTGCCACACCTCCAGATGTCATCAGTGAAAGTTAATCAGTTAAAGTAAAAAGAACGAAAAATAGAAAGACAAATTTGCCTTTTGGTACCACTGAGAAACTGCTGCTGCCCTCAAATAAGCATCTATATCTCTACTAAACACTGCAAAATATCCATAAAATTATCAATAAGCACTGTGATGCTGCAACAGAGAACGCCTGCCTTCTACAGTACCTTTCCTTGTTAGTTATTAAAGCTCTTGAAGTGCAAAAGTAGCTACTATTGTCCACACAGCAAAAACAAAATGTATTCTCCTCAGACTCCCAAAATCATACCAGATCTTGGAAGGGCCAAGGTTGTCAGCATTGTTGATTTTCATCAACCTGGGTGCGCAAGGATGGTTTTCATCATTGGAGAATTTCACATAAAGTTTTAAAAAGCATACAGTATGCTACACACAGGAGCTTTCTCCATTACTGAGCTTATAATAAAAATTTAATGCAGTGTTTAAGAGGCGTTTCAATCTCACAATCAAAAATTGATGGTAAAATATTTTTTGATCAAATCATTTCGTAGATTGTAGGTTTGCATTCAAAAAGTTTGAGATGGATATGAATTATTCAATTCCTCAATTTGTTCAACTGAAAAAAGGTGAAAAGTTCAAAATAAATCTGACTAACCAGGCATCTATTTTCTTGCATTTTCTGTGTTTTAGCATTTGCTAGGAGGCGTTTGTGCAATTTTTATGTCAAAAGAAAAGTGTTCATTAGAAGACGTTTATTTGAAATTAGGAATTTATAAGAGAACGTAAAGTATTATATGTTCTGTATAAGCGTTTTTTGTTGACGAATTAGTTTTGTCAAATAAATATTTGGCTAATTCATAAGATTCATACGATATTAAAGAAAAGTTGTCTGGAATTGGTAAAAAAATGAAGTAAAAACAAGCTTACATCATTAATTTGTGATCATCAGCAACAGAGCCAAATAGACTGTCATGAAGCAAATGCCATGAAACGTCTTCAACTACAGCTGAATGTCCTGTAAATATCCTACTGGCGTCTAGTGTTTTTGCTTCCTACAAAAAAAAAGCAATTATTAACAGTAACCGTTCATAAAAATCCACCTGGAAACATACAAGTTTTACTCCGTTTTTGATGCTACGAGCAAGAGGTTCGAAAAACTGTGTGGGTTTTAATTCTAAGAACAGCTTTGGAATGAATCTTGCCAAAGATATTTTCACCACACAGCACCATGCCATCACAACTTGAAAGCAACAAAAAAGTGATGTTATGAAATTTTTGGATTAACGTTTAATGAAAATGGCACAGAATGTGATGGTGCCAAAATTATTGCCAACACCCTGACTATGAGGATGGATTTCGGTGCCAAAGAAATTGGGCCAAAAATGCTCTGTTAGTTGCATCTATACTTATGCAGGGCTATACCACGACTAATAAAAATAAAGAAATAGTTCTGAACTTGTATTTTCCATGTCGTAATGGTAATTCGAACAATACCGAATTCGATCTTTGATAATAGAACTCTTAAAAAAGCTTTGTTTCAATCTACAGTATCCCAAAAAGTTGGGATAATACAGATCTTCAATTTTAAGTTATTTTACAGTACGCCATCAGGAAAAAATTAGAGTGTATGTTTATCAATTTCATCGTAAATCAATTTATCAGCATCATCATTTGGCGTAGTCCTCGTTAAAGAAATTTAGATTTTAAACCTGCAAAGTCTCAACAAAAAAATAAAGAGTCCCTAGAATGTCCAAAAATCCTTTAGTTCTTGAAATAAGTAGAATACGAGTACAGCAATGATGCAGTTTGGAATATTATATCTTATATGTGTAGCATGTTTCTGAAACTAAAAAAAATTTGATTTGTAAGATTATATTTTTTGAATGTTTGGAAAAATACATCAGCTAACCATAAGAATTTTATCACCCCCAATGCCTAGGGCTACAGAGATAACTTATGGACCCCAAGGTCAAATATAAATATCACCTTAACGCTGATAGCAAGAATTTTATAATAAGATGGGCCCCATGTTGCCAAAGGCCAGGGGTCAGTGGCTCTCTCTCACTCCCCTTTTCCTCAACCCTGCCAGTGTCTGTGAGCCTTTGATACTAGATAGTATTCATTTTAATTTGCTTGGTTACTTGTCTACGAACTACAATGCCATTTTTGAAGTATAAATAATCAGTAATGAAAACATCAGAGAGAAACTTTTTCCAGTATTTCACTTGGTGCATAATTTTAAGTAATTTTGCTTTAATTTTGTCTCTTATTTTAGAAGTTGATTTATAGAAAAATGGCATTATTTAAAATATAAAATCTTCAATATTCTTTTTAAGAGTATTTGTAACTTTTTCAAGTATATATCTTCAGCTACTGCATGTATTTCCAGGGTTATTTTTACTAAACTAGAGCATAATAAAGTTACATATACATTATATATATATACTAATGAAATAACCTGACTAGATCAACAACAAAATTCTATACCTTTGGAGCACCGCTAATATCCCAAAGACAAATTGTCTAAAAAAGAAATATAAATAAGTATAAATTAAGAGTAAACAAATTATATATTAAATTGTCCAATTGCCCAAAAATCTGAAAAAGATATTTTTCAATTACTGGAATTACTGGACAGAATGTTGAATGAAAAAGAAAACGATATTCTAACAAACCAAAAAGTTCAATAAAAATAGCATAATTACGTGGTCATCAGAAGCACTTAGTAAATTCCCAGTTAAGTTTGGATTCCATGACAAACCATATCTAAAAAGAAGTAGCACAATCAGTTTGAATCGTTTCTGCTCTGTTGGCATCCTCAGAGCTTTAGTGTTAAAACTCCATTTTGACATTTCCTTATTTTATAATTCTCTTAATTTTAGAATATAATGAAAATATTTACTTTTACCTGTAACATAGTGATCTATTTTAAGATTACAAAACCTTGATTCCTCAAATCTCTCTAAAAAAAATGCTGATGACAAGGAAAATTGTTAAATTTAAAGAAAAAAGATAATTACCCTTCTTTTGAATGTCCCTTTAGTCGAAGGTTTGGCTGACAGCCTGCATTTGGATCTAAAAACAAAATATTTGCTCCTGCAATTTTAGCAATTCCAAAATTTTCACAACTTTAACTGGTACTGTTGAAAAGGCAGTATTGTATATGCCGTAATAATTTAATTAGGCCCCCTCTTGAAGGTAATTTTTTAATAAGCCCCCCCAATTTTGTCAAAACAGAAATCGAGTAGGCCCCCCCTCTGATATTCTGTCAGATTCAGTAAAAAGACAACACATTGATTTCAAACTTTTCAGATACAACCATACCTATTTTTAGTTTCATAGAAGATAACAAATACTCTGCATCTTGTTATATAATACTCATGTGTTTTTTTATACTGTAAGGGAAGCTGACTCCCCCTCTCGAGTAAGCCCACCCCCCTATCACAGGTCAAATTTTGAATTAGTACCCAGGGACTTAATCTAATTATTATGGTACACAAAAAGTAGTAGCACCTTTAGTGCTGCAAAAACTATTCCCTTCAATTGCCAAAATCTCTTTTTTGAATGAGTTACACACATACAAACAGTCAAACCAAAAT
>JAYJMH010019461.1:0-20090 GCA_036873815.1 Phacellophora camtschatica
ACATTACACCTGCTGAAATAACAGTTATAAGACTAAGAGAATTAACATCTGATAGAGAAAAGTGGAAGAAAATTGTTTGAGACATTATGGCAGAAGACTGCTGATATGTATAGATGAACATCAACTGGGCAGGCAGTGTTTAGTAGTCCACACAGGCTAGCCTGAACAAGTAGCAGCCCTCATTCGCATTTTAGCACTCAAATATACCTTATCCAGAAATATGAACTGATAACTTGTTCTATAATAATCCACATACAGTAGCTCCCATTGATAATTTCTTGGAAACGCTTATTCCGATCAGTGATGAATTCAAGGGTCAACCTGGGGGAGGGAGGGGGGGTGCAGTTGCCTCTTTCACTTATCTAAAACTGGTATGGCACCCTTTTTGGTGAACATCTCTTCATAAATTTTGGCATCCCATCCACCCCTGATTACGACAAAATTCCTTCCAGCTTTATTTAAGATAATTTTTATTTATTGTATCAATAACTTATAAATATAAAAATTTATTTATTCATTCATTATATCATTAATTATATCACTTCTATATTCTAATTTTTATTCTAATCCCTATTTACTATATCACTAATTATCATCACCAGGATACTAATATTCTTGGCTATTGGTATCCATCAAATACCAAGGTGGCATATATTTTGATAGTTGGAGTGAAAAAGGAATACCGAAGAATTGGTGTTGGTAAGGAAATATCACATGAACTGTTGACATTTTTTACAACTATCCTTTGCATACTCCAATTTATATCAATTGATGATCAGTGTCTTCATTACACCCCTGAAAGTAATTAGAACGCCTATATAAATTGCTTGATAATAGAACATCAGAAAGGGGTGTATACATAAAAATTTAAGATCAATTTTGTTTAATGATGTTTTTATCCATCATGCTTGCATATTTCCCCTTTTATTTCTTCAATTTGTGCTATTTTCTATTCTGCCATATGATGTCCTCGGGGGGTAGTGAGTTAAATAACTACAATACTATTTTATCTATTCCATATATAGACCAATATAAATTAAATTTGATTCTATTTTAACAGAAATCTATTTTGTTCTTCAAAACATGTTTTACATTTCAGCATCCTTGCTACTCGACAACTTTTTATCCAGACTAACAACAGATGAAAATAATTTATGCAAAGCTGTTTATCTGCATGTACTTCCTACTAATGCCTCAGCAATCAAATTTTATGAACAAATGAAGTTTAGGTTTCATCGGTTGCTGTGGAATTATTACAATATAAATGGAACAAAAATGGATGGATATAGCTACGTTTTATATATTAATGGAGGAAAGCCACCATGGTCGATATTGTATCATTTCATTAAATTTTCATATATTATTATGTTGTACGTCAATGCATTCTGCCTATGAATAATATAATATGCTTGAAAAGGAAAGCCAAATATTTCAGTTTGCTTGTGGGATTCGAAGATGCTTTGGAAAATGAAAATAAAATAGCGGAAGCAAAGCAACAAATAAATTCATTTCTCCATACAGTAACCATCTTTTTAACGAGGTTTACAAAGCCAAGAGGGGGAGATTACCACTTGACCTGGGTAGGGAGCGTGTCTCATATTTTTGGGTATAGGATTTCGATTCGATATTTTTGGGTCCGAAAAATTTTTCATCAAAAAATACTATTTTACTTTAGCTCTAAAAGTTTAAAATCTACTATTCTTGGGTAAAATATTAAGAAATAGAATAGAAAGGTTAACGAAAAGATGTTATAGGCTGCCCCCTGGGTTACAAAGAGTATAATTGAAGAGCCTTTTATCAATTGCTTTTAAGTATGTCATCATAGATGTAAGAATCTTTGGGGCTTACTTCAAACATTGCACTTGTGTAGTCGAATTTAGTTGATGTCGAGTCTATTACAAACACTACCAAAATTTGTCTTGGATTCAAAAATAAAACTTGAACAAAATTTCATTCGTTTGATGCTCCTCCGCAGACGTAAAGACATCTTCCTCCTCACAGGCAAAAAAAATATAATATCTTTCATAACAAAGAAAGGTTTCGCATTGCTCATGCTTGACGCGAGACTTCAAACGATAGATTTTAACTGATCTCACTAAATTTGACCCCACACAAACTGTGACTTATAAGTTAAGTCTTAGATTTCGGAAACTAAGAGATCTTTCGAAATGATTGTTCCTTGACAATACCTAGAGATTTTATCAAGAATACAACAAAATGCATATGCGGAAGAAGAGTGCTAATTGCACCATTTCAGGTGATGTTAAAAATATGCTTCATGCCTTGCATGTTTATGCGTGAAACTTCCAGAATCGTACGATATTTATGATAGTTATTAAACAATTGGTAGAACTAATTCTAGTGAAATCAAATTAAATGTTAATATGAAATCACATTTTCTGTGATGTTTGCTGTATATTTAGGGTACAGATGTTGCAGCCTTACCCTTGTTAGATGAAGTTTTTTTTATTTCATGGTACGAATGTAGGTTCTTTTTTGAATGAGTGTAATAAACTTTTATTAAAAACACGAATCTTCATCATTAGAAAGGTTTGCGACTGCGAGTAAAATGCACTGCAAAAGGAGATTATCAAACGAAATAGCTTTATTTGTAAAGCTTACATTCTATTTTCGCAATGTCAAAGATTCTTCGTAGATCAGGTCTTCTCGCTGTTGCTATAACTGAGTCGACTTCCTCTTCTTCTTGGAGTCTTCAGCTTGTTTTTTTCCAAAAGACGACGAAAAATATTCACGTTGCAGATTTGAAAAATACAAAGTTCTCATGGCCCATGGGAACAACATTTTAACAACATGGGAACAACTCGTGCTTGAACTCGTTCTAAATCTAAACTTCCCTATTTAACAATTGTGGGTTAATTTGAAACATCTTCACCTAGAAAATGTTATAGGGAAGTCCTTCCAAATTTATCCCTATACTTTGAGCATACTTTTCTATTGAAAACGAAATATGAAAATGTAATAAATGCGCGTGAGACTTTTATTAATTGTTCCCCAAAACTCCCAAATTACCTATTTATTGTTGATCAATTTTGTCAAACTTTAAACTTATGTGGACCATAAGAATCCTTTGTCCACAGACCTGGTCCACATGTTTCACTTAGAATCACCCATGAACGTGGGTACATTGAACGTGGGTACATAACAGTAGATAACAGAGGTTGTTTGCATGGGAACAATTTTCGCGATCCTTTTCTCGAGTTAATTCTAACCCTGGGAAACTTGTAACTGCCAGAGATAAATATTTAACAAACTTATCACATATTGTATTGGATTTATGCAGACACATTAAGAACATGCACATTTAACTCACAGATATTATCAATTTAAATTCTCGAAAAGTCGTTAATTTCTACATGCAACCTGAAAGAGTTTCTCTCTGGTAGTGCCAGTTCCTACCATTATTGGTAGCGAGACACCATTGACAAGCAATCAAAATATAACAAAAATAACTCAGACGACTTTCAGCTGAATTGTCAAGAGCTCGCACACAGAGCTCGCTACCAAATGTTAGTCAAAACATTACAAACTACTTGAAAATCAATATTTCTAAACTGTTTTCGTGTGTTCTTCCTTTAGTTCTCTCAGAGTTTTGTTCTCACACTCTAGTGATTCTCTTAGATAAAAGATTTTGTTAAAATATTTACAAGCAATTCTCAGTTGTAAAATTAATTTCTTGGATTGTAAATATGAACCTGTTAGAATGTTTGCAATTCTGGTTTTCATATGATCATAACGAGGACATAATTTTTTTAAACATTTTTTGGTTCTTTTATAAGAATGCTGAGGCTCAGATGGAAAACAATAGGACTATTGTTTGGAACAGTAGAAAAAGAAGAACCATCCTTCCGGCTCAACCTGAAAAATGGACGTTCCTATAAAAAAATATATTTCACGCTCTTTGTCAGATCTTATAACCTCTACATCGAACTGTGGAAGGTGGTGACGTGCGATTAAGGTGGGTCTGAATTTATAAGACTAACCGAGAATGGCAGCTCTGGAAGTTATAAGAAAATAAAATTTTGTGTAGCAATGGAAGAAGTTATCACTTTCACAGCTTGCAAAAATATAATTTTCACAACTGATGGCTCGTTTTCCTCTGTACCTGCCTTGAAAACATAATTTTAAAGCGTTTTGGAGGAAATGAGGCCATCTTGTATCTGAACGAAATTAGGCACCCCTTTTGGAACACACTGCAATGCGACGATTCGTTGTTAAGCGGGGATATCAGTCAGAGGCAGGCTACCGGGTATTGCCCGAAAGACCCCCCCTGAGCTCGTTTTCCAAGTGCCGCGCTTTATTCTGTGCCTACTCTCCTAGACCCCTTTTTGTACCCCTACAGGAGTTTGCCCGGGCCCTGAAAATTAGGCCAATCCGCCTCTGATATAGTTCAGGTGGATGAGCGATGCTAAAAACATGTAATAAGTCTAGTTATTTATTATGTATTATTTGATTTCGTATGCATGTACTCGTTACTACTATATGAAAACCAGGCTCATTGGATAAGAACAGAGTTAAAATTCGTTGTGACATACCATTGACTAGTGAATGAAATAGATGATACATCATTGTTTCACTTTTATAAAGCAAATGCAATCTCTGGCTCGTTTTATTGCTGATGTGACTTCTTCTGATGCGCTTTTTTCTTGTTGCAACCTGAATATGGATGGTGAATGAATAACAGTTATTAGATCAGCTTCTAAGGGAGGGGGGGGGGGGTAATTCGTAAATGTCATTACGGTACTTTGAAAGGGTTTTGTAATATACAGTTTCGAATACAGTTTACCCTCGATAAGTTGAACTGTCAGGAAGAACAGGAAAATTCTTCCACTTACACTAAAAACACACATGTAAGAACCTTTCAACATGCACTGCAAGGTTTTTAATTTTTCAACATGCACTGCAAGGTTTTTAAAATTAATTTAGTTTTCCTTCACTTCTTATGAATACAAAATTACAAAGAGAAATAGAATTTATAAAGTTTCTCGATATTCTGGCTGAGTACTGAAAGTTTCTTAATTTTTCAACAGCTGGTTTCTCATAAATAAAATGTGTGCGTAATCAATCAAGTATAATAAATCACATTTTTTTATAAGAACATCGATTTTTGGAGTTGATCCTCGGAGGAGATGCATATTTTGAGTCTTTTCAGTCTTCCAAACTCAGACATGTTCTTGAATTTAGGACTAATCTCAGCATGGACGTACGCATAAAGGTGGTTCTTATAAAAAAAAGTGTAATCAATCAATCAATGTGAAAGGAAAATTCTTATTGATAAACGTTTTCAAAAATCTTGACAAATAATCACCTTCGAACGTGACTTGGTAAAAATCCACTCGCAAAGAGAACAACCAAAAGAGTATTTGGAGGGACATTTTCTATTATTTCACCAACTTTTTCGTCAATATTTGAAAGCGTTTTCTGTTGAAAGTAATGAATAACATCATGGAAGCTATACGAAGCTAAATTCAACAGTAACAATATAACAGTAACAAGTGTAATACATGGTGACCCCAAAAAACTCTCTCCGTTTGAAGGGCTGTAGCTTGAAATCTGTGAGGCTAGAAATTTCAAATTGTACTCAAAATGATGTCCGAAGGGCAAACATAGAATTTGAGATATCATTCAGTCATCTGCAGACACGTTTGCTTGTCCAAATTGGAAATTAAAATAGTCCTCTTCCCTGAGCTTTCAAGTAAATTTCAAGTAAGTGTATTTAAAGGAAAACCATTTATTTCCAGTCCCCCTTTTAACATTAAAACAACTTGCTGCTTCTCCCACGTTGACTTGGGGAGTATGATCAGAAAATCTTTGATCAGAGAATCAGATTTTAAACTCCAAGATCGCCATTAAAGCAAGCAGGTTGTTTTTATGTTGAAACATGGACCGAAAATAAATTACTTTTCGTCAAATTAACTTAGCTCACGAATTAGGGAAATTTTAATTTCAAGTTGTGGATAATAATCCCAAATTGTAAGTTTGCCCTTCATACGTTGTTTTGTGCATTATTGGAGACCTGTAGTCTAACAAATTTCGCTATACAGCTCTGCAAACAGAGGTAGGATTTTTTGGAGTCACCCGGTATACGGATAATACGGATTAGAAGACTTAGTAAATAGTAACCTTGATGATCACGATGCGTTGATATTAAAGAATAGACGAGTAAAAGTATCAGTAACATAAACGTTTAGTGTTTGATTTTAAATGTAAAATTAATTCTTAACACGAAATAACAATAAAATTAATTCAGCACTTTTCCAGATCATGTACAACATTTGATTTTTATAGGTGTGGTTTATTTAAAGTTAATGATAAAAAAACAAATTACTTTTTTTTGGGAATGGTCTGCTGTTCCCCCGGGGGTATCTTGTGCTAAAATAAAAAATAAAGTTTCAAAAGCAACAAACAACAACTGATATATTTCATAACCTATTTAAATGTCAAAAAAATACCGAAAATAGGTCCGTCGACGATAAGACCTCTCAGGAGTGAGGCAAAAGCTAAACAAATAGATGCTTTGAAACGTGTACAGTGTAATTGTATTAGTGTATCGGTTATACTAAAATAGTTAGTATGAAACATTTAATAATAGAATAAGCAAAATAAATATAAAGTAAACTTTACATATTTTAAATAAAACGTAGATATGTTTTAAAAAAATTGCTATTATAATACAAGTAAATTTTACGAAAATAAATTTTGCTGAAATAACAAATATTGTCAAATCCAATTTTTTCAAAAAGTGAATCTAACGATTGTTAATTTAATTTGTTGTGTGCATTAATTTTTATCAAAATAAAAAAGTTCTTCTCCCGTGCGGGGAATCGAACCCCGGCCACGGCGGTGAAAACGCCGGATCCTAACCACTAGACCACACGGGACATGATCAGTAGAAGAAATTGATGCTACTCAATTGCATTTCATATTAATATCTGACGTCAAAAAAATAATGCAACGAAAACAAGTGAATCTTGGAAAATAAATATCTTTTTCTCACACTTGGGACGTCTCTCTATATCCATTGGCCATATTCATACTGAGTTTACTATTTCCAAGACAAAATTACAGATCGTTCTCATTATTGCTAAAATCGCCTTTTCATAAAATCCACATATTTGACCAGTTTTAAATATATGGGAAAAATCCGAAAAATAGGAAACATCCAAGTTAATGTTTCTGATTTGAAACAATGTTTGAATCTATTTGAGCTTGTTATTTTTTCTATTTTAGCTTATTATTGTGCCAAATTTAACAAAAAATCTCGTCAAAAAATATTCTAGCAAAGTCAGTACCTCTGGTACTGTCCTTAACTTGATTCATTGCAATCAGATCAGATCACGATTTATGGTATGCCCATAAAACGTGGTTACTTTTTTTATGGCGGTATATGGAGTATCATCATTATCACCCATCAATCACAGCACACCATCCTCATTATAAATATTTGTAAATATAATACATCGTTAGCATTCACTCTAAAGAAACCCTGAATGCCGGGGCGAAATATAAGTTTATAAATTAATTCGTTTGCGGAGTTAATATATCTTACTTCGAAGAAGATTTTCAAAGTCTTTGAGGTGAGCGAAGACAAAATCAGCTCCGTGTATGGAATCTTTAGCTTTGCTGACAACCTGCAACAAAAAATATTCGCAAAAATATTCACAAAAATATTCACAGTAACACTTGCAGTTCCTTAAAAATGTATAGTTCTTCGTTTCGAAATTTTAGACCAATACAAAGGAAACGATACGTTATTCTGAACGCTGATTGTTTCAAATAGCTAAAGAAGAGGGAGGAGTGAAGATAGTGAGGAATGGTGAGTGTTCTGGCGATGCAGCCAGACAATTATGTTCAATTCTAGTGCAAATTTTCGATGCATCCTTTCAGAAATGCACATTTTCAATTCTTGTGTAATCGGGCAAACAAAGCTCTGTACATATATTTGTGGTAATTTATTCAAGTACAGCTCAATCGTCTCCGCACATTAGAGGATATTGCTGCGAGGCAATTCCAATACAGTTCTCTTTAAAGTTAATGAAATCTTACGTTAGTATTCCTCATTATGTGCTGCTTCTATACCTCCAGACCTCCTTAAGGTCTTCCAGACTATAATACACAGTGTGGTCAAATACGTAACTATACTTGGTCACGTTGATGTAGAGTGGTCGATGTATACAGTGGCATTGGTAGACTTATGCATTCAGGTTTTATTTTTAATCCATTAAAGGAAGATATGTCACCTTCATCAAACGCAATCAAACAGGGTTAGAATAATCTATTGGATTCAGTAAAATTTTGAAAAAAAGTTTGTAAAAATTTGACAATTTTTTAAAAAATGCCGGCGTAATTTTTGAACAATTTGTCAATCTTTGAACAATTTTTAGGCCATTTGAAAGATTGTTTGGGTGAAAATTCGTTAATTTTGCAGTCAGTTAAATTTTTGTTTTTGTATTTAGTGCATTTACATTAATTCGATATGGAAACTCCACTTTTTCAGGTCGGTATCTATACTTGACCAAACACTGTGCAAGAATGGTTGGCTGTACCTCTCGGCAATCAGTTCTTCTTTATCTAGCCTAGGATGATGGAAACTCTTTATCTCTTTTCCGTGAAAGGTTTTAGAGATCTTCACCTCTCTCATTCTCAAAAATGCAATGTATACAATAATTTTCTTCAAAGTATTGACGGAATAGTAATTATCATTATTATTAAAATGATCACCTGCTCATCAGAACTGTAAAGGATTCCACTCGTCGCTCCAAAACAATGTTGTCTGGCAACAGTAGAGGTATCGATTAATACACCTGATAAAAAAGCAAAATAAAAACGAGAGTATGATAAAAATAACTATAATATCAATATGATATTAATAACTAAATTTCACGAAATATAACAAGGGGATAAATACACTGCCGTGTCTCTCTAAATATATCTTACATTGCTTTTGTTATCTTATTGGAAAAACTTAAGTACAAACCTCTATGTGATTACCAGCAATAGGAAACCTGATAACTAACGAACAATTTGAGACTCATATGGGGAAAATCTTAGTGTATAAGTGGAGATATTGTCGATAGTCGATAGTTTGAAAAAATAGAAACAGAGCAGTTCGCCATTAACGAATTTTTAGGCCTTGCATCCTTTTAGAACTGCACCTTTTTAATTCTTGTGTAATCGGGCAAAACCTAGCAGTATCTGTCTGGCCACTGCTTCCTCCAAACTCATTGAAAGTGCTATTGACTGTGAGTTGTTTCTATTAAAACTGTCAAAGTAAAAAAGTTCCCTAAAATCTTGAACAATGCGAAATTCAAAGAATTCTTGCATTCTTGCATTGGAAACAAACGGAAAAATGCCAATGTTTCCGCTGTCACATTTGCAATAAAATCATTTAACCAATAATGTCAGGTTTTTTGGGACACCCGGTGACACCTCATAGCCAAAAAGTTAAGGAAATATGATAAATAAAACTATTTCATAATGGTATGATAGTGTCTAGCAGGTATTTGAACACAGTTAATTTCCAATAATAAATCCAAAGCAATTCATAATGTAATCCAAGTATTTTCATCGCGATGTACACCATTTTCATAAACATAGCTACCACATACAAATGAAACAAAAGGGCATAGCTAAATTCGCCACTTACTCTTTTTATTTGCTCTGGAGAATGCTTCAAATATGCTGAAATAGAGGTCACATGCAGAAGTAAAAAAATCGATCAACAAAATTTCCTATAATTCAGTTGTGAGGTGTTTGTGGTGTCTGCTTTCGAAACGTTGGTTGTATTTTATCTTTAGGAAGGTTGGAGGTTTAGATCCAGAAAACAACTAGATTCAAAACTTAAAGAATAAACTTCGGCCACGTTTTGTTACCATGGGACCTCATAACATATTGCTTTTCAAATCTGTGACATGAAATAAATTATTTTTGTCACCTTTTGGAAAAACAGAAAAATAGGAAGTTGGCTAAATTTAAGTGATAGCGACAAGCTCTAATCCATGAACAGCCTTTGAAACTGTAAAAAATAAATACGGTTTGGAAAGAAAGCTATATGTTTTGTAAAATCACCTTTTGGAGGGCACTTTATAATCTTGAATAATCTCACACTTCTTCTTGTATAATCTTGAAAATCTAATCTATGTCTTGCTAAATCTAAACCTCTCTAATACAGAATACCATAAGGTACTTGGTAAAATAAAAGCAACAGAGAATTGTCACAATTGATAACAAAAATGAGTAGCATAAATCATAAAATTTAGCAGCCTCTGTTTACTTTGATTTTATTGAGCGAACTCAGGGTGTCAAATCTATTCCTTCAAATCGCAATCTTGTCTGAATTTTATTTGCAAAATTCTTCATTTTTAGAAAAAAGACTGGATTCCGAAAGTAAAACTTTTTCCAAAAGTAAAAGAATTAAAAAATGGACATCATCCCATGTTACGAAATATTGTAGTAGTTTCTACAAATATTTTCCTAATATGTTATCAAAGCTTTTACAAATTATACAAATAACAAAGTATGTGAAATTAAGAAATTAAATAGCACCAGTTACCTTTCTCTCGGCTTTTCAAATGTTCCAAACAGCATTCCTTAAATAAAAAATGTAATTCATGATTTTAGATCAACTGTGTAATTGACACAGTAGAGCTCTCTCAACTAGAAAGTGAAAACATCTCTTCCGCAACATTGTTTGTTTTTATTTTCCGGTTGAGAGAGTCTTGTTTTCTTCTCGAGGGATAATCACTTTGAAACCAGTGTGTCGATTTCACTATTGTTACAAAATTCGCCTTTGAAGAAGTATAACTGGGTTTCATTTGAATCTTTTTCAGTTTGCAGCTGAAATTGTATTACCGTAACGGTGATCAGATTTAGTTTGTGAAAACCTGAACAGAACTCGGTTCAACAACAACATTCTTGTAAATATTCAACAACAAAATTCTAACTAAGTTACCTTTTTCCAATTTTAATTGAACTAACTCCATGCATGCTTTAGCGTCTTCTATCGAGTCGTGACCTGTTTCACTATTTTGAATTTCCTTTCTGAAATATCAAAATAAGTAATTTTAAAAATGTCAAAATAGGTGGAAATAAAAACAAATGTTATCTATTACTGTGTAGCGTATAACGTACAACTTCATTAAAAATTTCACTGCTATTAATAGGCCAGCAAAAGTATGAAAGATTAAAGATTTATATAACAGTGTTGGAATAGTCTAGGAATTTTTTCAAATAACGTATTGCGGAACAAGAAGACATGGGACATTTGCAGAATAACTTTAAATAGAAGAATTTATTATTTGTTCTCAGGGCAGTTTAAAAAGATTGAGAACAAATCTGTTTTCGATAAACCTGGGACAATTATTTTAACGACAATTATTTTAACTAAAATGTCCCCTGTTATGCCCTCTTCTCGGTGCCATTATCAGTTCTGATAGTCTATTGCTATGCCTTATAAATTAAAATGCTAAAAAGTTTTCTAAAACAATCATCTTCCAATTTAAACTAATATTCTCAAAAAGTGTTTCATTCAAGCTAACAAGAAAAAAGTTTGGCTAGGCTGCAGTTTAACGGACCAGACTTTTTCAATTTATTTGTGTATTTGTTTTTCGTCACATTTTGTTTCGTTAACTGCTTAAAACGTTAATTGGCGACTCTACCTTTGAATTGCTGGGGTTTAGGGAAAGCAGCACCAAATAAATTAAAGAAGACTCAATGAATGATGAGTAAATTATTTGATTCAAGCCAGTAAAAACGCGACATTTTGTAACCAACTCTGGCGCAAGAACAATCGAATTTTCGAACAACCAATGAACGGAACAACAATTTTGTCGGTAACCAATCAAATTTAAGCAAAATAATAAAAAACTATTTAACTTCTCACAATCATCAAAAACTTGATCCGGTAAAGTGCAGTCGTCCCAATAGTTCTTACCTGAGATATTGTCTAACTAAACTCTTTAATGACGGCTTGAACCTTGCTCCACGTTGATCTCCGTAAATAACACTCGTGTCTATGATATTTTTATGAAGTAACTAAAAGATAAAACAAAAAATCCATACGCTTTTAAATACTATCAACCAATGATGTGTAAATCAACAATATTTTTTCAGTAGTATACTGCATAAGTGCCATCGCATGAACAGAGTCAAATTTTGTAACAATAAGGAAATAAACATGTTAATTTTAAAGCGATTATCCATTCGAGACAATTCTCTCAACTGGAAAATCAAAACAAGCAACCTGCGGTCAACCAATGTTTTTATTTTCAGGTTGAGAGAATTCGCTTTGTTTTCAACGAATAATCACTGTGCAATTGGCGTGTTGATTTCACCATTGTTACAAAATTAGCCTCCGTTCATCTCCTGTCAACTTTTGGTCAAATATCTGGAGATTCAAAAAGACAAAACGTCACAATCTCATGAGATTCGAATGATTGAACTACAGTTCAAAATTGTGTAATGAATTGACAAAATGCCGCCAAAAGGGAAGAATTTCGAAAAACATAAGATTGCGGTTGAAACTGTAAAGAATGGATTTCAACACCTTAAACCCAGCCAAACAAATTATAATAAACGAAATCATAAAGTTGTGCTGCTTTTTGCATTCTAGTTTGATTGAGTGCACTCAGAGTGTGAAATATATTCTTTCAAATCGCAAATCGCATTGTACTTTTAATAAATGTTTGAAACCGAAATCTTCCTCCTTGCAAATCCCACCTGAAACTTTGAGGTAGGTTCCAGGGGTATTAAAGAATGAAAGATTTAACATTAAAAACGTTATTCTGACACAAAATTAACAAAGAACCAAAACAGAATGTCTTACTTTGAGCACTCGAACATCATTGTCTAACGAATGCCCAATGATTATGTCATCTTTTGCAATGATTTCTAGAAGCCTTTGTTGAACATCTCCAACAGTAGTTTTCACATTTTGTAATATTTCCGGTGTAATACCACTGTATCTGAAACAAGATAGAAATATGTAAATAACATACAATTATGAAACTGAAACAAATGGTAATCAAAGCTCATTAAATTATTACTAAAACATTAAACAGGAAATTTCAAGATGTACGGGGTGTCCCAAAAAGCCTTTCATAAGTTTTGCAACTTTATTGCAAAAACTTGAGTAAACAGCTCTAGGTGATTACCAGCAATAGAAAAGCTGATAATTAACGAACAATTTGAGACCTCATTTAGGGGAAAATGCAAGTATGCAAGTGCATGAGTGGAGCTATTATCGATAGTCGACAGTTTGAAAAAATCGGTTAATCAAAAGCCTAACATCTGTCTGGTCACTACTGTCTCTAAAATAATTGAAAGTGTTATTTATCTGTAACTATCAAACTATAAAAGTGAAGAGGCTCTATCAAATCTTGAACTGCGCGAAATTCAAAGAATTTTGCATTTCAAATAAACGGAAAAACTACAATATCTTCGAATAAAAGAAATGTATACTTACTGAGGAATATAAACTTACTGAGCATATATTCCTTACTTAAGTATATACTTACTGGGGAATATATACATAATATATACTTACTGAGTGTGGAAATATATACTTACTGAGTAACAGGGTAAAAGAAATATACAGGGTGGCCCAAAAAACGTGGGACATTTCCCTCTTATATTTTGGTTAAAAAGTGAGCAATTTGAATATTTTAAGATATTGTGGATGATTGTGGGTAGACAGGAGGTCAACTTAGATAAGAAAATTTATTTGACTAAAATCGGTTATGCTATTCTTAAGCCAAAAGTAATTTTGTTGGAAAAGAAGGACAGAATAACTTTGGAGAAATTGGTCCGCCTTTTATTCCTTTATAATAGAGATTTTCTGTTGCCCCGCTAGAAAGAATAAAACCTGGTAAAACCTGGACCATTTTCTCCAGGAATTACTGGCTGCTTTATGAAGATTACTTTTTAAATAATCGCAAAGGGGCAGAATGGTTGATTTAAAAAAAAAATTTTATGAACTGATTTGACATTTGATCTAACATATAAACGTAGAAATACAAAAATTTGATGGCTCTTCTCAGGCTTATAAACAGGCAAATGTAGCACGTTTTTGTCACCCGGTATACTGAATACGATCCAAAGGAATAGAAGAATTATATATATACTTACTGAGTCAAGTAGTTAGTAATTGGTGCTTCTGGTTTGACGAACGTATCATAAACAACTTCAAGACTTTCATTGACAATAGAAACTCGTGTGAGTTCCTTCCCATATCCACTTTGACACTGAAGTTACAAAAATTAAAAGTTACACCCAAAATTTACGTTATGTGTTAAAAATTGTTATTTTGATATGTCGCAATAAAAAAAACACTAAATCTGGTTGACAACAACTAGAAAATTTGAAACACAGACATTGGTTTCATTTTAGGAACACAAAGGATCGGCCACTGGTTCTCACATAAAAGAACATCATGCTAAGAAAATCAAAAATTTGGAAAATATTTAGAAAATGTTGAAGGAAAGTCGATCTACGAAATAAGGATCTTATATTCTTGATCTTCTATTCCAAAAAGTTGATCTCCTATCCTTTATACAACATGTTGTTCATCAAAGATTTGAAGCCAACATTGAACCATAATTGAAAAAAAAATCAGATTCAATCAACAGTCTTTTACATAATTTTGGCGCTTTTCATCTATGTGGCGCTTTTTTGAGTTTCACACTTTCTAGTGCATTTCTATTGCTATTGTATGTAATCGTGCTATGTACGATAAACATTTTTTCAATCAACTCAGCTTGAAAATAATGTTAAGATTACATCGAGATGTTGCTTAATAAAACTAATTCCTCTGTCTTAATTATAAAATGTCACAAAAAGAATCTTCATATTCGTACTTTATGCATTCTTTCTTAAAATAGAGTGTTAGCAATTAAAAATACATACTTTAGAATTTCTCGGAAACAACAGTTTTTAATAACCTTTACTTGCACCAACAATAAAACAATTCTTTGTTGTCATCTGCCAATTTCGGGAACTTTTAGAGTTTTTGGAAAATTAAAACTTATTGGCTTTGATCAGTTGTATTTCTTGTCACCTTTAGTTCAACAGATATGGCACATTGTTTAAGTAAATATTTCAAAATTATATCATATTATGATGATTAAAAACATACAAATCAAAATGTCCACAAAGTCAAATTATTATTGATATTGTATATAGCGAAGAACGGCTTACCATTTCACAATCGATTGCAAACATGCTACCGGTATCACACTGAGATTTTTCACCTTTGTCATCTTGCAAGCGATTTTCATGTGCAGATGTTGACACATAGCCTATACAAAGAATTAAAATTCATGATGAGAACAAATCTAGAAAGATGACTTTCTATGTACAGCTAATTTCAACAGACTTTAAAGGGAATGTTTCCATACTAAATGGAATGTGTCCATACTAAAAGGAATGTGTCCACGCTAAAGGGAATGTGTCCATACTAAAGGGAATGTGTCCATTCGAATAGAAATCTTAAAACTAAAATTGAACAGCCTATTCATTATTTCAACCACCATGGAATGATTTCTCTTTCCAAGCCATTTTTACGAGAAATTTCCAGCAAACAAGAACAATTTTAGTTTTTTTAAGATATTAGCCATGGACAACTGATTTTCAAGTTCCGTTTTTGAATTATTATTCAAATGCCTTTCTAAAAACGATGTATCTTGTTTTCGATAATGCCACCATGATTCAGAAATTTCCAAAACGCAGCACTTTAAAAGCTTAGGCCAAAATCAAAAGTTTTGGGTTGAAGGCAAATATGAACTTTCAAAATTAATATTTCGACTCACAATGCATTGATGTCAACAAACAAGGCATTTATCTTCAAGTTAACTATTAAGGATTATTTTAATTCTCATTAAAATTATTTTGGATATATTTGAGCAAAATACTCACATCTATCTTTGATCAAATGCCTTACATTTTTGGGAAACCCTGTATAATTTTCAGTGAGCTATACCATTTTGACATTTCTTGCTAATTTTTGCTAATTCTGATACTTAAAGTATCACATACATGACAAAGCAAAATATTTTCAAGATAAATTGATTCAGTACTCAAATTAAGCTAATCATGAATCAAAATTGGAACTTTGGCATGCAAAATTGTTGACAACTTGCTGCACGGTTGCAAAATGCATTCAATGTTTCTTTTGGGAACAATTTTTGTGATCTTATTTTTTCAAGTTAATTCAATGCCTGTGATTTATAGTTTCAATATAAAATAGTGTCAGCTTGTTGTAAAATTAATATCACAAAAAACAAACCTTCAATATCTTCTTTCTCTTCCAAATTGACACCTGGAAATTCATTGACAATCTTTTGTCCATTTGAAAGCACCAAATCAGATGGAGAAATGGTTTTTCCCTCACCTCAAATAAAAATGTATAAACAAAAGTAATTAAATATATAACTAAAAGATTATAAATGAAGAACAAACAAAGAAATAATTGCATTTGTAAAATGAAATTCTCATTCTGATTTTAAACAAGAATAAAGCTGCTTACAATTTTTTATTTTTCTTTTGGCAGATTTCTTTTTCATTTTGTAATGCAAATATGATTCAATTGGAGAAACAAAAGAACCATCTGAACCATCATTCTTTACAGGAATACCCTGTGAAATAAAAATAATAAAAACGTAAAATTTCTTGTGATAAACTCAAGATAAATATATTACATAACTAATTAAAGTAAATAAACGTCAAACAGGGGTAAATATTCTTCACAATACTGTAATATTCCACAGGGGAAAACATTATGAAACTTCTTGTGTCGTCTCATTAGAAAGTGTTAACTCAAACTGGAAGGAAAGATTAAACCTTGCTGGCTAGGGGGGGGGGATCAATTATTGTAAAGAATATTTACCACTGACTTCAAATTATTCCAAAGATACATACACCAACACACAAAAAATAAAGTTTTAAGCTAATTATTTCAGAAGTTTCATCATTCAAAAATTTTAAAACCTCTCCAAAAATTGACCATAACGTTTTTGGTAATTAGTGAAGTTAAGATTCTGCAAATATATTTCATTTCTTGTGGAGGAGTTACTTGATTTAAGCTGTTCAGCCTTCCAGTTCAAAATTTTTAAATGTTAGTGCATATTTCAATTGCAAACTAAAAATATATTCTAAATGTATGTTTTTACTTTCTTACAATAAAATTACAAATTCAAAATTTACAAACCTGATGAAATTGAGAATTAATGTTCTCAAAACATTCATTGTAAACAATATAATCCTCCCCTGTGACATTTCCAACCATCAGAAACAGCGTATGTTTAATTCTTTTCCAAGATGACAAGTTGCACCATTTTGGTTTTTCCCATTTTTCACCACCAAGAACAGTGAACAAGAACAAATTTTTAATGTCATTGCAATGAAGATGATGGCCATTCGGTCTGAGTCCATCAACTGCAAACAGTGTGTTCAGATCAACTCTAAACCTTGGCTGATACTTCAAAAGAAAAAGATAATTCCTTGCATTAACTCCTATAGGGGGTATTTTAAATTTGGGGGTTATTCAAGGGAAGCATTTATTTCAAATTTTAGAAAATATCAACATAATGGATGTTAGATTTTTAACCATATTCATAGGAAAACTTGTTAGTTAAGCCCTGGCCAAACAACTGGATTTTTCACTCAACAAAAAATCCCATACGCAAAGTTGCGTTGTTTGGCCACCTTCTCAGTAATTGTCAAGAAGGCTGTAGAGAATTGTAGAATGAAGCTCAGCTTGGTAAATCTTGGTCAAAAAGTTCCAGAAGATTTAGAATTAATCTCTTATTGTTCAAGAGGTTGTCAAGGAAAAATCTAGTGATTTTGCCAGGTGTTTGATAACCTTGACCTACCTACTAACTAACATAAGTGGGAAAAAAAACACAAAAGCACCAATCAATTTGGCATCACTGCATTAATTTGTTCTTAATCATCTGACAATGAGCTAAAAATGTGTTATTTCAATAAAATATACAGCACAATTAGGGCATTAAATGAAATGAATACCGCAAATGCCGCATAATTGTCTGTCATCTCCACATCATCATTTTCATTTTTTGAGCAACTTTCGATCTGAGATGAATCAGCCTGAGCAGATACATTTGAATGCATTGTCCCTTGCTCCCTTTTCTTTTCCTTCTTTGACTTCTTCTTCTTAGATTTTGACTTCTTTCCACCCGGCATTTTGTTCTTTAATGCATCACTTTCTTGCTGTTCATCCTTTGGAATTTTCAAAGGTTCAATTTCCTAGAAATATAAAGCTTTTCTAAGAATTTTTAGAAATTTCTTTTCTAAGAGTTCTTAGAATCTGCACAAACATTTTGGTTCCAGTGAATTCTGTAGTTTGCAGAACCCAAAATTTTACCCAACATTTGATTATTAAGGCCTGTGGAAGAGAGGAGACCCAGAGAACGAGTGAAAAGAAGGAAAAAAACAAACCCAAGGTTTGAAAACAATAAAAACATTGGATTGTTGTTGATTTCATAGGCAAACTTCTTCTAGATCTTACAATAGTGAACATGATGTTGGATGACCCAGATTTCACCCAACCTCAATGTTCAGTGTTAATGTTGTGTGAAATGTGGTCTCGAGCTGTTCATCATTTTTGAGTTTGACCAGCTGCCAAAATAATATCATTTTTTTCTTTGCCAATACATATCAACATATGTTTAAAAGCAGGCAAAATTCTTTTTGTGCACTTTTCAAGCTTGAATGCAAACATGTAATTTCTCCAAAAAAAATTATGAAAATAAACCTGTTGTTGTTGCTCAGATTTTCTCTTTCTTGATTTCCCCATCAGATAATATTTTCATCTGGCTCTCACCACTGTTGAAGAAATAATTCATACTCATACTGTATCAGTTCAGTGTATAAAGGGCCGCGCACAATTCGATTTCGTCACGCAAAACGTCATATTGACGTTCCAGCACCTGACGTTTTCAAAATGTTGAAATATAAATTTTAAGAAAGTTTTGCACATGTTGAAAAGGCCTAAGCAAATAGGACAAAAAAAGAGACCACCAAGTCAGAGTCGTCAATCTTTGAACTCGGGCCGTCGAACTTTTGCTTTACGTTTTGGGGGAGGGGGGTTTCTGAAAACGTCATTGTATTGTTATTGTGACGTTTTGCGTGAGGAAATCGAATTGTGTGCGGCCCCTTATTATTGCAGATATAAAAAACAAAACTTACAATCTACTTCTCTTCTGTTTTCAGAACATGGTTAGATTTCTTTTGATAAAAACGCTAGTTTAACATCTATTAACATCGAATGGTGATTTATTGTTTTGACCTGGCTGCGACCAGGTTTCAATTTGTTTTCAAAGAAATTTGCCACACAGGGCTACCAACCACATCAATAAACATGCCATCAGCCATATTAAATGGCCTAAAAAGCTTTTAAAGACTAGGGACGCGAATTTAAAAAGGCCATTTCCTAGTCCATGGTTAGAGCCTTTAAGAATATTAATATGCGGAGACCAAGCAAAAATAGCAAGAAAGTTATAAACATTTGATAAAACCTGCATTTACCTTATTGGTTGACTGCAAATCTTCTTCGTCGCCGGTCCTCTCCCTCCCCGTGTATCAAGACTTTGAATTTATGGCGGGATAGGGCTGTGTTGTTGTTGTTGTATTGTGATTTGAAGCATAGCATGCAGAACTTTGTGTATGCTGCGTGACAAAGCTCTGGGTACCCTCGACCCTTTCCTCCAGTTTCATTAGTCGATAGAGATTTCTTTGTTCTTCGAAATTATGCAGATATTGGTACTGTCGACTCTGGTTATAGTCATTCCGTTGATAGTCATTCTCCGGTTATTATCACATCGCCACTGTGTCCCAAATTTACCTTTGGTCAAACAAACCCTTATAAATGAGCTCCGCTTATAGTCATACTCCGCTTATAGTCATACTCTGGTTATTATCACATCGCCACTGTTTCCCAAATTTACCTCTGGTCAAACAAACCCTTATAAATGAACTCCACTTATAGTCATACTCCGGTTATTATCACATCACCACTGTTTCCCAAATTTACCTCTGGTCAAACAAACCCTTATAAATGA
>JAYJMH010019472.1:0-20089 GCA_036873815.1 Phacellophora camtschatica
GCTGATGCTTTACAGTCTACGTTTTACATAGTTCTATGTTTTGCATTCTATGCTTTACAGTCTATGTTTTACTTCATCCTATGCTTTACAGCTGATGCTTTACAGTCTACGTTTTACATATTTCTATGTTTTGCATTCTATGCTTTACAGTCTATGTTTTACTTCATTCTATGCTTTACAGCTGATGCTTTACAGTCTACGTTTTACATAGTTCTATGTTTTGCATTCTATGCTTTACAGTCTATGTTTTACTTCATTCTATGTTCCACAGTCTATTCTTTTACAATCGTTAAATATCGTATTTTTAAATATCGTATATGTATAAACAATGTCAAGATTTTGAACATATATATTATTAGTTTGGAAATTTACTGGAATTTTTTCATTTGTTTTACGTAGGGCTAACATCAGCCTATGCTTTGCAGAAATTTACAAATGAAAGTATCAGAATGAGTAATGCAATATTATTTTTTTTATTGTTGGCTTCTTTGCATTTTGAGGCTTGAATTCCATTCAGAATCTCACAGAAGATCTTTAAAAGGTCAGTGTTTTTTCAGCTGTACGTTTTGTGTTGTGGATAATTTTCTTAGCGTTGTGTCGTGTCTTCACGTGGACTTATGTTTGGTGCCAGTTTGAAATGTATATTCATTTATATGTACACGGAATGGATTTTTAAAGAACATGCATGCCAAATTTACATGCCGGCAAAGCGTATACTTGTTTATTGGACTCAATATGTATTGATCTATCTTGACATCAGAAGCACCGTTTATCGAAAGAGGCGCAAGGGCGCAATTACATTTTTGTGTCATTAAAATAAAATAGCCAGTTGAGATAAATTAATTAAGCTCGCCACTCGGCAAGAAGAAACAGCTCTCAAAAGAACCATAAAATTTAAATTACCGATAAATTTTTTCAACTGGATTTTTCCTATTTATTCCTATTCGCTCTTCAGAATTATATGGTGCGTGTGTTTTTACTGGCATTTTTATTGGGATCGAGGAATTTTTGTTGGAAGCTATACTAAAGACGCGAATGAAATGTATAAAAGAGCATTTGGGTTTTAACTGTTGTCAATTGATTATGATATATGATATCATACAAACTAAAGTTTCTTGTTTCTGGTAAAATGGACAAATGCTCCGGGTGAACAAAAATAAATTATCTCTGTTTGCAGTGCAGTAGTTCAAAATTTGTGAGCCTACAGATAAAATATTCACGTTTACTTGTCCAAAATTTGAAATTAAAATTTCCCTAATCCCCGAGCTTTCTTATAAATTTGAAGGGCTCACTCGTCAAACTCCCATGTCAGTATTGTAGCAAACAGGTTGTTTTAATGTCAAAACGTAGACTGGAAATGAATGGATTTCTTTCAAATTAATTTTTTTAGATCACCAGGTATATCACATAAAGTACTTTTGAAGAAAAATTGAATGATACACACAGACACAGTTATATTTAAAACCTTTAATTTTGTTTGTTTGGTATTTTTTTGCAACCAAGGGCATACAGAGATCACGCAACAGAACGAAAGACTACAACGTCTTTGATTTCCAATTAAATTTTAAACAAAGTCAGAATATGCTAGTTTCTTATATATGTTCGTTCGGAAGATATTTACAAATGTTATAGTCCCCTTACGAATGTTCCCCTTTCCTCGTGAAAATAATGTAGAAGTCTTCTTGTTTTTGTACGCAAGTATTTATTAAATGTGGACAATTTTTGGAAACCTGGGATCGTAGAATGGCTATGCTCAACATAATCAAAGTATTATTTTATTCACCCAAATAGGTGCTATTCAACATAACCAAGCGAGCATATTGCTGTGAACACAACGCCAAAATAATCGAAAACTTAATTTTCATTTATTTTTACTTAAAACAGATTTACTTTTGGAATCTTTCTTATTTGAATTATTTAAATACCGCCTCTAATATTTAATGTATCATTAATTTATTGCTATCACCCAAAAGGCATTCTTTTCGAAATATAATTTCATTACCATAGACACTTTATGCAATTCTAATTGCATTTTATACCATCCCAGTTTTAAATCGTACTTGAAAAATTTTAATCTTTCTGGAGTACATTAAGTGCTCTATTTTATATTCTTGGATCGAGGACAGATTTTCACTAAAAGTTACTTGAAATAGTCTTAAATGTTATGGTCTTTTCTCAGAGCAATAGTAATTAATAAATAATAATATTCAAAGTATCTAATAATTAAGCTTTGAATTTATTGTTTAAATTAGATACTTTGAATTCATTTTTCAATAAAAGTACGATTCGGTTTTTCTTAGCATCGGAGAACTCTAAAAAAGAAATATACTGAGATTTGTAAATAAACTGATATTATCGTTATGTTCTTTCTTGTGTCTTTCCATTTTTGTCAAAAATTTGACAGCTCAAAAATGCAAAATTATGGGACAGCTAAAAAGTTGCTAAAGTTTTTGACTTAGATGAAGTTTTCTTTTTTCAAATTTTAGTTGTAAATAATTTTTATGTTTACAATGCTTTTTTGAGTTGCAACTTTATTTTAAAAGTTGGAAAAGTAAAAATCTAAGCTCAATTTATTATCTAATCTGTCACTCAACAGATTTAAACGCTTCATAGGTATGCTTTTTACTTTTGTTTATCTCTGTTTGTAGAGCTGTATCTCGAAATTTATCTAGAGCTGGAAGAAAGGCTACAAATCTAAAATTGTACTCAAAATGACGTCCGAAGAGCAAATTTTTGATGACTATTCACCAATAAGATGAATGTGGAATATCATCCTTTCATCCAGCCCTCTGCGACTACGTTTACGTGTCCAAAATTTAAAATTAAAATTGCCCTAATCCATGAGCTTTCACATCAATTTGAAGAAATTTCACATCAATTTGAAGTCCATGTTTTGAAATTAAAACAACCTGCTAGCTTTAATGGCGATTTAGAAATTTATATGATTGAAAGAATTCAAACTCTCCTCTTCAAACTCTTAAGTCGGTATCCAGGTTCTTTTAATGTCAAACTGTAGACTGGAAATGAACGGCATTCCATCAATTTACTTGAAAGCTCAGGAATGAAGTCAACCTTAATTTCCAGTTTTGGTCAGGTAAACGTGATCACAGATGAATGGATGATATCCCAAGCTCTAAATGTGCCCTTCGGACATGGTATTGAACACAACTAGAAATTTATCTCCTCAGGGAATTGCGGCTACAGCTCTGCAAATGAAGATACTCGTTGTTTTCCCTTTTTTCTTTTCTTTCTCGGTATCTCTGCGTATTGAATTTTATTATTTGGAGGTTTCCAAAATTTAAATAAATTGCTGAGTTCTCATAAAAGTTTAATTTAAGTTTTAACTTAATAAATTTGATTTAATATAATAGTAAATTTAATTTGATAATTTTTTTAAATTATTAGCAAGGAATGTTTAAAAGTGTGTAAACCTTCTTACAAATGCATTTGTTTTATTAGTTTTTTTTATTTGTTTGCACATATTTTATGAAATAAACTTTGCTTATTTAGTTCAGTTATATTTTTCTCATCGTTTCGTTTATAATTTGTGACAAAAAACATTTGCATTTTTATATTGGGAATCATGAACATTTAATTTTTCCATTGAGACAAAGAAAGGCATTTTATTTTCTTTCTTTTTTCCCAAAACATATCTGGGATATTTTATTTATTTTATTTTCGTAAAAACATCCCTTCGATATATTATTGCGTCAATAATGACTGGTGGCCTGTGTCGTCTTCTGTGAGTAGATTACAAGAAAAACTGTCTGGCAGTGTAATGACGTCAGAGTTTAATTGAGATGACGTTTTTTATTACTCATTACTATCGAAAAAATATGTTTTCAGTTTGACAAATGAGGGAATGGGAATTTGCCACCCGTTTTAGGTATTTTTTGTCGAAATATTTCTAAATTGGCCTGCAGAAATTTTTGAAAAAAGGTTCTTACTTCGAATGTGAGTATGGTTCTAAAAGTCACATAAAGTCGAAAAGTCAACATAAAAAGAGAGTGCTTTGGGGTTTTCAACTGGCTTAGTTTTAAAAATTTGGTTGTCCATACTCCCAGGGTTACTTCCTAATTTTCAATTGACAACCAAACGTTTGTTAACACCCAAATATTGATCTAATTTTCTTATTGGCGGAGAACTTGACGGTCATACCAATGTATTCTAATTTTGGGCATTGACGGTCCTAAACGTTTAAAAACATGCTTATTGAATGTTTTCACGAACCCAAACGTTATTTGGCATAAATCACGGATCCCACACATCAACTTTCCTTTTCTTTTGTTAATTCACGGACCCTAAATATTGTTGACAACATTCACAGACCCCAAATATTGTTTTGGGTAAAAATTTATTTATAAAAATTAAGTATTGAAAATCTGGAAATTCTCCTCTGGATCCATTCTCTCTGTATGCATTGAGGTGCTGAATAGGAATTTAACAATAATATCATGGACAGTAGAATACACAATGTTTTGTTTTTTGTTTGAAATAATTGAAAGTTGTTTCCTCTTGGTCCTTCCTTGATGGTTGACAAGTAATGCTGAATACCCGCGCGTCATCCCATTTTTTTCGCAACCTGAAACTGGGGTCCGAGGCTAGCGGCATTTTTATGGTGCGGCGGCCGTAACGGGGAGTTCCGTTACTGAAAGAAGTCAGAAGGATTTATTTTCGTTTCTGGCAAACTCTCAAAAAGTTTGTTTACATGTTTTAATGATCATTGAACTGTTATGTTGTAATCGGAGTTTCCTTTATTTTAATATTTGCCACAATTTCATAATGAATGAATGAATGTGTACGAATCTTACACATTTTTGTCAACATTACAAGCTACAAGATATTTATTTTTTTCTGTTCTGTTTCACACACTTTCGCTTTTCCATTCTGGGAGGTTTGAGCTGTTTCGAGGAAGGAAAATATTGTTTTTGCTTTCTGGTATTTTACTCTTGTTTTCATGCTGTTGTTCGGTTGCTCTGAACTGCAAGAAACGTCGTCATTAAATGACGTCACATCGGTACCACAAGTCACATCGCCCATCATTATCATGCATTATGTATTTTACTTTCTTCACAACAAATGTTTTCAAAGCCTTTATGAAGGTATGGTGCTTATCAGGGACGTAATTCTGGGGGGGGTGGGGGCTCGGGGGCTCCTTGTTAATACCAAATAGAGACTGATATTTACTTTTTGGTGTTGTTTTTGGCTAATTTTTTTATCGGAGCCCCCCACCCCCCTTGCTACTACTTTTGTGGCACTACATTTCTTGTGCTCGTGTTTCTTTAGACTTGCAACTCATTCCCACATCTTTTTTTTTGTTTCGTTTTTATCTTTTCTCGCATTATTTATCGATAATAAAATCTAGCACATACGAATCTCATACGAATATAATCAGCGGATCAATACCAACTTACAGAACATATAAAATTAAAATAAGATTTTGTGTGATAACACCACAAATAGCTCACGACATGGAGCCCAGTTTTGGTATGTAGGCCTTCCAAATGTGACCCAAATGTTGAGGGGGGACCCAAATGTTGCATACACAGTAATCTGAATGTAGCTTAGATTTGGTATAATGTTGTGCTCAGTTTACAGTGATTGAAAGCTGTTTTATAAATTCGTTTTCTTTCAAATTTGCCACCCCCTTTCTATGTAATGTAAGTCCATTGGCGTTGTTCAATAATGAATACTTTAGTAAAAGAATACGAAAAATTCAATTCTAACGATTTAATAACTCTTTTTCATTGCGCATGCGCGATGTGCATTCACGACGCATTTAGTCTCTCACAATTTTGTAAAAAGCATGTACAAATTTTTCAAAAAATCTATATACATTGAAAACTACCTGCTTTTTAAGGGAAAATGACCTTAGTGTCCTTTTAATTGCAATCTTCATCATTGTGTCCAAATTACAAATAAAAAATTTTACCCATCTTTGAGTTTCAAAACCTCCTCAAAAATTCGTTTTATGACGTCATCATGACGTCAGTGGCCTAATTATCATGAAAATTTGCCTATTGTAATATGGATCATGTTGTCTTAATTCCAAATGAGTAATTAGCAATTTTGATTTAGGAGGGGGGGCTAATTTAGCCCCACCCCCGTTCTGACGTTGCTAAAAAAGCTCGGTCCAGATAGGGTTAAAGTCGAATTTGGCTTCTGATGGCTGTAACCAAGAATAATAAGCTTTCTTTTCCTTTAAATCTCAGTCTTATTGGAATTTTATGACAAAATATTTTGTAAGTGAAGAAAACACATCAATTACAAGGATAATATTGAACCCCATACAACTATAACATTATAGCAAATTTGGCCTAACAAAAACATGCCCAAAAAGAGATGTTTTATATTTAAATGGTCCTCACTTTGGTCAACATTGCATAACTCCGATAAATAAATCACGAAATTCAGCGGTGGGTTGATTGAGTTTACAGTTAAAAGGAGTCTATTTTTGGAAAAAAAAAAATTCGAGAACCGCATGAGAAAAACATTTTTCTCATATTTCACCACGGGCTTTAGGAAAAATAAAGTTTGTATTTATTCCCACTTCCGTTAGAAGAAAATGAAAAAGCAGAAATAGGAATAAATATAAACTTCACTTTTCCTGAAGCCCGTGATTTCACACGGTCAGTGAAAACCAAATATTTTGAGCAGAGAGCAAAATGAGTGAGGCACAGTTTTTCAATCTCCTCTGCAGAGGTAAATATCAAACTTGAAGAATTATTGTCCACATTTCACACAAAATGCAAGAATTGGTAAAAAGTTACTATAAACAAAACTTCCTTATACCCAAGTAGAATTTTGTTTTTATCTGAAAAGCAACCCATTATGACCATTACGGTATTGCCAGAAACTGTTTGTTTCCCCGTTTTTTGAAAAGTGTATTGATTTAGAAACAAGTACATACCGTGGATTTTAAAATAAGTACATTACGAGTTGAGACAAGTATACCCCCCCCTCCCCCCAATGTATACTTTAGTATTTTTTTGTATGATGCAATAGACACATATCATGCGATAAGATGGTAATTCTGATGCCATGATATTGATAGAACGTACGACACAGGGAATCATGATAAAAATACCTTGCCGCCATCTTTATTTTAATTGTAGTTTTCACTGAACCTATTTTTAGGTCAGTGGGGCTGCTGTCAACTTGACTCTCTCCAGACCCCAGCACGGGCTGATTTTTCCTAGTTACCAAGCTCACCATTGTGTTGTATGTACTGTTCCACCGTCAATCTATAAATAAACAAATAAGAGGATACCACCTTGAAGCATTGATTGGCTGACAGTAACAAAAGGCACGAGCCATATTCACTGTGGTCTCGCGTGCTCTATGGCTGAACAATCGCGGGAGAGGGAAAGGATGTTGTTTTGTTCCCTAGATTTGATTTGTTTTAAAATGACATTCTTCTTTAATTCGCTCAAAAGCACAGTTAAAGGAGGAAAAAATAAATTTTGAATATATTGAGCAACAAAAAAACAATAAGCAGAACTGTGTCAGTTTTGTTCAAAATAGAATTTATATTTCATGTCTCTTCAAGCCAGGGTAGGTGGCTGAGTATTTGTTTTATTCTTTTCTGCCATAACAACATTCAAACCGATTCAAACTGGGAAAAGTCCTTTTAAAAACAAAATTATTCTACAAATGAGAATATTCTTCACAAAACGCGGCATTGCTCAGTCATTTAATTATAGTTAAATGATCAATAAACCACCAGCGTAAATAAGAGAGTTCATTTGAAGTAGGCCTCTTCGAATTCGCAGTTGCGCAGTTGACTGCGTCAAAGAGAAGATTTCCTCTGCTCGATGTTTTTATGAAAGAGGTTTTTACGTTTTTACCACTAGCTAACAAGCATGGGCGATTCGACATAGTTATTTCATGCAAGATGCTTGTGTGTTTTTTCGCTTGGTTCCTCTTGCACACTCGGCTTTTTTATGCAGGCTACATTTTTGCTGGACTTGGCTAAAGTCTCTCTTTTCCACATTTTTGCAAGCACTGAGCAAACCGTTGCACCATTGTTGCGGCGTTTCTCTTTTTATGTGCAGTTTCTTATGGATTACCAAAACTGACAAAAATAATCTGCGTGTATTTGAGGTACTTGATGTTAAATTGGGTAATTAGGGAGGGGGATTACTTGTCTCAACTCGTAAGGTACTTATTGTAAAATCCACGGTATGTACTTGTTTCTAAATCAATCACTTTTCAAAAAATGGGGAAAGTACAAACAGTTTCTGGCAATACCGTAATGGTCATAATGGGTTGCTTTTCAGATAAAAACAAAATTCTACTTGGGTATAAGGAAGTTTTGTTTATAGTAACTTTTTACCAATTCTTGCATTTTGTGTGAAATGTGGACAATAATTCTTCAAGTTTGATATTTACCTCTGCAGAGGAGATTGAAAAACTGTGCCTCACTCATTTTGCTCTCTGCTCAAAATATTTGGTTTTCACTGACCGTGTGAAATCACGGGCTTTAGGAAAAGTGAAGTTTATATTTATATTTATTCCTATTTCTGTTTTTTTTTCATTTTCTTCTAACGGAAATGGGAATAAATACAAACTTTACTTTTCCTAAAGCCCGTGGTGAAATATGAGAAAAATGTTTTTCTCATGCGGTTCTCGATGAATTTTTTTTCCAAAAATAGACTCCTTTTAACTGTAAACTCTATCAACCCACCGCTGAATTTCGTGATTTATTTACTCATTTGGAATTAAGACAACATGATCCATATTTCAAATGCAAATAAAAGGGAAATTTTCATGGTAATTAGGCCACTGACGTCATGATCACGTCATAAATTTTTGAGGAAGTTTTGAAACTCAAAGTTGGTTAAAGTTTTTTATTTGTAATTTAAACACAATGATGTAGATTGCAATTAGAAGGACACTGAGGTAATTTTCCCTCAAAAAGCAGGTAGTTTTCAATGTATAGATTTTTTGAAAAATTTGTACATGCTTTGATAAAACTGTGCGAGATTTTCGCGCATGCGCAATGAAAAAGAGTTATTAAATCGTTAGAAATGAATTTTTTTGTAAAATTATCATGTGTCATGATGTATTAAGCTACATTTTACAGTAAAGCCATGAGAAAAACTCACAACAATGCTCTACATGGCAGAAAAAGGAAATAATGACATCATCAAATTTTAAACAGAACTTAATAAACAAAACAAGATGCTGGCTAAGTTTCAAACTGAAAGCACCTTTCATAAACTGTAAACATGTAAACAAAATCCTAGATAGTATTTAGGAAAAGCCAAAAAGTTTCAGAAGCATCTGAACAGCGCTTCTTGAGTTATGTAAAAAAAATGTAGTATGGGGGCTAATTTAGCCCCCGGTCCAGATAGGGTTAAAACATCAATCTGGCAATCCCACCCAGGATAGGCAAACAGCAAGGGAGTTCTGTAAATAAAGTTTTTATTTTCTCAAAAATCTGTTCCCTAAGCTTCAATTCTTGTGTCCAATGTTTTGACGCTAAATAACCCCTGGCACAAAGTCTGCTTAACAAAATACAGTGACATTTCATCCATTTCATGACATTTCTGTGCAATTAGCCTGTGAACAGTTTTTTTGAAGGGACAAAATGAATGGTTCTTTGCCGTTTTTTTGTCAAAAGAAAGCAACAGTATTTAACATTGATACCGTTAGTTTAATCTCAACATTTTATTCAAAGTGGATTGTTAGCATGTGATTAAAATCCCATTCTATTTCCAAGTGGAAGTCATTCAAGTTTCAATAGGCAATTTTGCATTGAATGCAGGACTGCAGGTGGTGTGATAACCGCGTTGCGTTTGTGGTTTTCCACTGCGGTGATGTAATCTGGCCAATGGGAAAGTTTTCCTAACAACCTGTCCTTTGTAGTTATGGAAAACCATGTTATGGTAAAGACCACCTCACTTTGAAAAGGATTTATAGCATCCGAATGCGTAACCATAGGTAATTGCAAAATGCTTTCTTTGAACCAGCTAAGTGGCGTCGCTAGGGGGTGGACTGGGGTTGAACTAGTCTTACCTTTCTTCTATGAGCGCAGTGGGGTCTCACATTTGAGAGGAGGGTGGAAAGAAATTTTGCAAAATTGAAATTCTGATTTGAGAAGAAATGTCCATTTCGTTATGACAATACATGTGTCTCCTTGCTAACTTTAACTTTATGGTATCAATTTTAATTTTGCGAATTTGAAGTATCAGATATGTTTGACAAAGTTGACTATAAAGGAGCGGTCGTTACGTACTGGGGAGAACGTGGCGGAGGGTAAACAGCTGGGATATTAAATTTTTTTAAATCCTTTAGCTGGGGCAAGGAATTTTTTTTTTAATTTGTTGGGGTGCAAAATTCTTTTTGGAATGTTAAAATATCAATCAATTCATGGCTTGACATTTTTCTTGCTTTGCCATATCGTCTACTAAGCAAATTTAATTCTTAAAATTTTCTTCCTTGTTAAGATTCCTTGTTAAAAAACTGGCATGTTAGTTTTTGAACAAGGATATTTCTCAGGAAAAAGTATAAAGTTTCTTCATCTACACCAGCAAAGTAAAACTGGTCAAGAAAAATTTTCTGATTCTGGTGTAGACGTGGCAGTAGGGAAGGTAGATAAATGGTCATGTGCTGTAGAAGGGACTGGGGTACGGAAATTTATTACCTCTGTTTACTAGGGTACGAAATTTGTTTAATGGGGTGCAAGCATTTTTAGGTTACTTTTTGAAAACCCCCCTTTCCCCACAATCTAACGACCGCTCCCTAAGGGGGCTCTTCTCCTTCCTTTTGTTCCTTCCATCCCAACCGGCCTCAAGTCTGGCGATCCACTCTCTGGATGGGCATAGGTCTGGTGTTTTCTTTTGCGCCTTCGCAGTAGTACCATTTCGCTGTCTAAGATGACATCGAAACGTCGCTCATTATTATCGTTAATATTTATAATTAAATGTTGCAAAAATAAAATTCTTATTTGTCTAGACTTCCCCACTGATTTCAAAATGAATACCTGCCTTTAGTCAATTTTGTCCTCCGCAGAGGAGAAAAAAGAAGTTCGGAAAACAAACTAATTGAATTTGTTCTTCCGGAAACTTTTGTTTCTTTGCCCGCTCAAATACAGATTGGTATGTGATGAAAATTTGAATTTGGACTGTCTAATATCTGACCTGAGGTTTGTTAATTTTCCTGAGGTTTGCTCCTCCACAACGTACATTTTCTCTGCGGAGACTTTCTTCCCTTTAACGAAATAGACTTGGAGCAACCAAACTACGCAGATATTAAAGTCTGAAAAAATGAATGAATAAAAAAACGGTCAATATTTCTTAATAAATGGCCATTGATGTTTGCTGATTAATTTTGTCGATTATAAACAAAACAATCTGCGACGGAAGGAACCGACAAGGTTATTTTTTAGGAACTTTTCTTACAACCGGCTGCGTCATAAGTCATTTCCGTGCCAGGAATAAATTACAAATGCAACTTGCGAAGTACAAATAAATGCAAATATTGTTTGTTACGGAAGGCAGAAAAGTTGCTTTTTCCGACACGATACGCGCATTGAAAGAAATGCTTCCAAAAATCACTAAGAAATAAGAAACTCTAGCTAACGCTTGAAGCTAAGCTAAGAAACTTACAAAATGTTCCTTTTCAAAAATTTCCTTTCCTTTTCAAAATATCATTTTGTGTTATTCAACAGCAGGAATGCTAAAATTGGCCAAATTTTGTGTCCGAGTCTTTGGAAGACTTTTCAAACTACCTACTTTTGAAACACCTACTTCAATTTTCAATTTGGGTTTTCATTTATTGTAATTTATGTAATTTTCTAAGGCAAGGGACCCAGGAAAGCATTAATGTCATTTTTTGACGGTTCGAATCTCATCTTCTTGTTGACAAATTGACAAATCTTTCTTGACAAATTGACCACCATTTGCACAAACGTGACATGTGAAATATGAACAAAATAGGTGACGACTATAATTTTCTTCCAGCCCTAAATTAATTAACATCGGTGCTAAGCACATACCACGTGCTGAGCACGTGCTAAGCATAGGTATTTTCATAGTTACCTAAATATAGTCAAATTAGGATCAGTTCCAGATGGAAAAACCCATATATTCTTTAAAAAATTATAATTTTATCAGAGAAACAATCATGCCTACCGTATTGATAAAATTGAAAAAACCAACCGGAAATTTTTGATACTGATTATAATGCTGATATTGTCTCTTGTAAAATAAAACCTACACCCAATTTGAAGCTTGCTATTAGTTATTTCGTTCTTTTTGTTTCACGTGGTTTAGTTTGTTGTTCTTACAGTCACTTGCTTTTGCCTAACTATTTGTATTCATTAATATATAAATTGTGTTGGAATTTTGATGATGATGATAATAATGATGATGCAGTTCCAAAAAAAATTATTAAGCTATATCTCGCGGGTCATCACTATGAAAAATTTGCAGAGGCAGTTACGCAGGCAGTTACGACTAAGGATCTATTTACAAGTTACAAGGAGGTATGGTTGCCCTAGCCCTCAGTCATTTCTGGTAATTTTTCCCATTGTTTTTACAAGCATGCTAGGGTAACCCTAGCACTAGGGTCATCCTAGCTGAGAGGTAGGATTACCCTAGCAGCCGAGTCAACATTTCTCCTTGTAAACGCTCTGCTAGGGATAACTCGCCTGCCCAGGTGAACTTTAATTGTTTTCTGTGGTATAAACGATGCGAAGCATTGCTCCTTCCATGCTGTTCGTATAAGTTAACCCGGCTGCTAGGGTTACCCTTCCCATGAAATTTTGATTGTAAACATGAGCTAACGTTTACCCTTCTGCTGTGGGTAACCTTGGTGCTAGGGTAACCCTACCCCTTTTGTAAATATGCCCTAAATGAAAACCAGCCTTAAAGGTGTGTCCGTTAAAGCTAATTCTTTTTTTTCATTCTTTTTTCGGTAATCTTCTTTCGGAATTTTTTAATGTCACTATCGCCAGGAGAGACGCTAGTAGTTTCAAGGCAAAACTTTTTTCACTGCAAATTATGCGAAATTAATTGCCTCCACGCGGTAACAAGGTGTGGCTTCGAGGACGAGCGGAGACATCTAACGGAGAAGTAATGTAGAGGGAAGAAAAAACTTTTCTAAATTTTCGTCACTGATTGCCGACACGTGGACGTGGCATTTCTCTTCATTTGTGTTGATCTGTTCTTTGGAAAAGAAAATTACTGCTATTCTGACAGGTGTTTGAATACAATTACGGGTGTGAATACCATAATTGCTAAATTTGTTCTGTTTGTCTACATTTGATTACAAATCACGTGGACACAATAGGGAATTACCACCACCAGCAAAAACCATCCCTGAAAGGCTTGTCGGATAGATCTTCAGCCCACGTGCTAAGCTTCGGATTTATCTCTCGGATAATGACCGTAGTCGCACGCTTGACGGTTTGAACTGGACGATTGTACTTGATGGTACAAGATACAGAGCGACGAGGACCGTAACTAAAAGGTGGTGATGTTGGGTTAACTAGTCTGCAATCTATTGATCAAAGCTTTAATTTTATAATGACCGCATGCAAGCCATCTCATTTATAGTTAGTCATTTTTTCTTTAGTTTTTTTTATTATGCACGTTTTTGTGTTAGAGCAACGTTTATAAGAAACGCCAGGCGCTGAGATTTGCCAAAAGTAAGAATCAGACAAGAAACTGCTCAGGCTCAGATTTGAAAAACAAAAAATAAATGCATAATTTTCTACATACAATCACAACATATAATCAGTTACACGTCATAATAATCAACACAACAGCAATAACAAAACACATAGTAATGACTGCACTGCACTTGCCTAAAATCTTGTTGAAGAAAACTAAGAACAAAAATAAGAAACTGTTGAGGCTGAAATGCATCAAAATTATAAGAAACTAGGTCTTCATATATAAAAAAGCAGGTATGAAACCTTTTTAGCATTTCTTCACCTGCTGGCACTTGGTTTTGCACCATTACAAGTATAACCTACCAGTATATGGTCTGAGTACCTGACTCGGTACCAGGCGCGTTTGCGTTTTGTATAGCAAGACGTGTTATATTATAAAATCATATATTTGCATTAGATGTTAGTGTTAATCAACTAGTAAAGCCATATTTGTTGACTAACATTACATAAAGGAATAAAAAAACGTTTCTAATAGACTATTTCGGAAATAAAAATCGTTCTATTGTGTTACAGCACTAACCTCATTTTCGACAGTGATAAAATTCCCATGAGTAAAAAAGGTAAAAATAACCATTCCCAATGGAATTACATGCACTAGCCTCGAGAGCAGGCTCTGTTTCCCAAAAGGTCTATTTGTTGTCATGAAACTCTAATAAAAATACATCTCGAACTTTTTATGAATTTTTTATGATTTTCAGTTTTTTTTGCGATGAGAGGATTTGTCAATTTTAACTCGCGGAAACGTTGATAAAAAGCTCCGTAACATTTAAGAATCACTCATTATAATATTTCATGTAATCCTAATCAATGTAATACAATGTGAAATTCAAAGTTTTAACAACCAAAACCCTTCCGAACTCTTCATTAATTTTTCCCAATATCCTTTCCCCCAAACAAGACCCTTTTCGTCTTTCTGTCAAGGCCTTTCTCTAACAATCTTCTCTCCGTTAAACTTTTCTCTCTAATATGCCCATCCCAAACCCCTATCTTTCTCGGAAAGGCCTAAACTCGCACACCTATAGCACCGTTTTTCAAATCATTGTATTTCGTTTTATTTATTGCTGCCACGGCTAACGACTTGTCAGAAGCATCTAAGTGACTTACTTGTTAAAAGCATTTCATCTAAAAAGAAATTTTTGATTATTAATATAATACCCAGAATAAATTTGAAATTATTTCTTATCAATATTTCCTTAAATTTAATGCTTGTATAATAAAGGTTCTATTTAAAAACGTTGTATTCACTTTTTTTAGAAAATATGACATCGGAATTCCCATTAAATTTGACCACATGCCACCTGTCTGAGAACATGTTCCTATTTCCCCTATACCTCCTTTTTGATTGACCATTTTTATTTCGTTGGGGAGGAGTTTTATTCTTCGAACACATTGATACACTTCTCTCATTTGCGAAAAAGCAGCCCATACATTTTGATCGACACACCCCCATCGCTAGATAAGGGAAGATTGAAACAATAAAACTGGAATGATTTTGAAATTTGTCTAATTTGTATGTTGTCTGAAACATTAATCACCGATTACCAATTGTTGTTGACGGTGAAATTATGCAGACGGACGGTTTTAATTTTCCGTTCTGTTGTTGTTTGTTTTGTTTTGGAGTAGTCATAGCGAAAATGGAAACTGAAATTGCGAAATACATGCGTGTCTTTTCTTCCAGGGTTATTTCCTCAGTTTCTTAATCAACACAGCTGAATTTTCCTGCTCTTGAAATATCAAATTGGCATGGTGCAGTTGTTTCAAAAGCCCCATGTCGGTTCATTTCACTGGTCATTCATACTTGCGCGCTTCTGTTTGGTTGCGTGTGCCTCTTGCCTTTTTGTTTATGTCCCTATAAGGAAGAAGAATTTGAATGTTGATCAATCTGAATGAGATTTTCATTCAATAACAAAGACACACCCACCTCAATTGCTCCTCCACAAAGGCATAAACAAATCAAAGAGTCGAGACAAACCAAAAAGAAAATATAACTGCGAGTTTCTTTATGACATCAAAGATCTTAATAGTGATAATGAATTGTATGGAAACTATTTATTGCACTGTATGTTAGCAACAAGAAAATTAAGCACATTTTGCTGTTGTGATTTTTAAAAGTCTGTTTATAGTGTTCGTTAATGTTTTTTTTCTCCAATTTTTAGTTAACAGTTTTTATAAATTGAATAAAAAAATTTGACTGGAAAGCTATTTCAATGAAAATAGTTTATAGAAGCCTATTTAATAGAAATTTTGATGAAATATGTGTTTTAATACCATTGAATTGAAATATAACGTTTTAAAATGCAATAGGCCTATGCTTTAAAAAATTCCAAAAGATTCCAAAAAGTCGTAAATCGATAAAAATCAAGTCATAAACAAGTTAAGACATTCTTGCTAACTGTTTATACTTATTGGTTATCTGTGAAATGAAATAAAAATTTTCTTCATTTTTGGCAGCCTGCCACAATTGGAAATCATTTCCAATTTGATACTGCGTCATAAATTTTCACTCGACAAAAACTCATTTTCTCCCTTCTGGTATGATGATATCCCCTTTGCATTATTCAAGACATCCAATCATTTCACTTCTTTTGCTTGTGGATTCTTTTACTGAGGGGAAAACCGCGTAAAAATATTCCAAATATGGTGATGGAGATTCCTTTTTCAACTTACATTTTGATGATGCAATGACGCATGTTAGTACCCGCCCACAGCAGCAGCAGGGACGGCCATTTCTTATTGTTCCAAGAGACAAAGGTTGGTCTACAATAGCCACATCTGCCCGCAAACGACACGCATGTTTCAGTTACCCATTTCGATCCTGAGTTTGCCAATGTCGTGATGTAATCTTGTGTTCAATGAAAAAACCAAATAACGTTGGCAAGGAGCAAAATATTTTAAACCAGTTCACCAGAAGACCTGCCCTACCTGATCGATAAAATCAAAATCGAACGTGGTTCTGCCAAGAGTATCCGTTTTGTTTTCATGCCTCGAGCGAGCACGCTGGAATAATTTTTTGTTGGTCTGATTCATTAGTATTGTCAGTTACTTAGATATTGTAAAGAAAGAGCGGATTTTAACGTTGTTCAGAAGAAATTTCAGCCAACAACGAGGTACTTGGACTTTTTTGTTTCAAGACTGCATCCCACCAGACTTGATCACACAGGTGAATACATTTTTTTTCTGAATTGCTAAAATCAAAAAGCCGGCTTTTTGGTGTTTGTTGTTGTGCTGGCTAGGCCTTGTCAAACTTTCATGATGTTTGATAACGATATACCATTTAGATTTATAAAAGAGAGTGAAGAAATGGATGTGGATGCTGCAGCTCAGTGTCTGATTGCCATGTCTAAATCTGGTAAAACAGATAGGCCAGAATCGTACGATGAAGGATCCAGCCAAAACCACCACGCGCCTTCACTTCTTGTCGTTGCAGACATTCTGGCAAATCTGAAAGAGAGCAGAAAGAAAAGCTCCGAATCGCACGAAGACGGCGAAAGTCCTTTCTTAACGCCACCAAGAAGCCGTACTGCTTCTCCAGTTGAAATTTTAAGCTACGAAGAAACGCCGGAAAATTTTTTCAGCCTTGACGTTTTGGATCACAATGACAAAGGAAGCGCGCGGTGCGTGCGGAACTCATCACATTCAAGAGGACAATCTAAACAAAACAATAACAAGAAACGCACTCTTGCCCTCAAAGAATGCGACCTGGAAAACACCATCGTTGTCCAAGCCTGGAAGAAAAAAAGTCATGTATGCTCATATGAAGGTTGCCAAAAAGTTTATGGGAAAAGCTCGCATTTGAAAGCACATTTACGCACACACACCGGGGAAAGGCCGTTTCACTGCAATTGGAATGAATGCGGTAAAAAATTCGCGCGGTCAGATGAACTTGCTCGCCATTACCGCACCCACACTGGTGAGAAGCGATATGTATGTCCTGTGTGCGAGAAACGCTTCATGCGCAGTGATCATTTGACGAAACACGCCAAAAGACATCCCAATTATGATCCAGTCACTCGCGGTGTGAGAGTCCAGAAGGGATAAATTTGTTTTTATCACGCGCGGTTTTGACAACATGAAAGCGTGAATGCTCGTGATTTCTTGTGGACGTCAACCTGTTTGAAAATTGGTTGTTCCAATTGGATTTTGGCTTGTTCTGTAGCCTCAGTTAACATATGACCGTTTTAGTGATTTTTGCATTGTAGTTCTGGGTAAGTAAATTAATCAGTTTTTAACGCCATGTAATGTTTATCGTAAGGCGAAGTGTGCCACACCTCCTTGTTTATTATTTTGTTGACCGCACCTGTTCTTTTTGGACAAGCGCGGCCTCATAAGGAAGGAGAGGAAGCCCCACCCACAAAGAAGGGTGTGTCCTAGCGAAGTGCGTGATCACTGAAAGAATTGAAAATACAGTATTACTTTCTTTATCAAATTTAAAATAAGTAAAAAGCTTACAGTCAATTATTTATTTTGCCGTTTGTAAATAAATAAAATGTCGGATTGATCTGTTTGATATCCGAGCTTTTCTTCAATAGCTAAAAATTTATGGGCTTCGTAATTTTCAAATAGCCGCACGGCACGAAGAATAATTGCATTCCTTACCCTTAGTTTTTGGATCACCAAAAAATGGAAATAATGAGTCTGAACACGCAAGGCTGTTTTTATTGCGTGCAACTTTCAGAGGTCAGGCTTATGTGTTCTAAGCTGTTGGTAGTTGTCTGTGCGACCTGAGTACCCTCCTGGCAAGTTTGAAATCTTGCCATTATTTAAGGACTGCATCCGTGCTGCACGAACCATGAACATTATCTTGTTTTTCTCGTTATGCTGACATGCTCCAACGAGGCGGTTGTTGCACGAGAGTAAATAGAGACTTGTGATATAGTAAATGGTCACGAATAAAAGCCTCGTGAAGATGTGATGTTCACCAAAATAAAAATAGAATTTCAAGATTTGCAGACAGCATGAAAATCGTACATTTTGTTAGTTGAACAACCCGAAGCTTTTATTAATTTAATGATTTCAGGTGGAGTGGATCACTGGCACGCGTTTTTTCCTACGAGAAACCCGTTTGTAAGAAACTAACCCTAAAATTGCCAAATAAATTAGGAAACTGTTCTACCAAGAAACCTAAAGCTAAGAAACTCCACTTCTTATAACATTTATATAACATTTCTCATTAAGAATTTTCTTGTCCAGCTGCAGAAATCGACTGAAACATGATCTTATCTCAGAGGTCTATTTTAGATATGCTTACCTCGTAAACATACACATACAGATTCCTTGCTCCTAAGAATCTCTAGAGAACAGCTTAGGAAACATTTAGAAACTTTAGCATTAAAATGGGCCAAAGTTTTAAGAAACTCAGTAATGTGCCAAGCCAAGTTTCTTTTAAAAAAATGCGTTATTTCACCCGACTTTAGTCATATCATACTTGCTATTAGGGTTCCCAAACATTTATTAAGGAATTGGGATTTATGATGATTTATAGCTTTTATCATCAAAATAACCTTTTTTGACCAAGGTATGAGAATAGACCATTTTATTAAAGATGGATGTTGGTTATTTTTACCATGATGCAACGTGATTAGAATTTCTACCATGATGCAGTGCAATGCAATTTTTATCATGGAAAGCAGTTGCCTTCAGGGTGTTAGAATCAACCTCGTTTCTGGGACATTTCAAAAGAGCTACTTTTTCTCTAAAAAAACATTCTTGGCAAAGAGTTTGTGCCAAATTTGGATTATCATGCACATCTTGGTGAAAATTCCTTTCTCCTTCCACTGCCATTTTTAATGGAATTGCCTATTTTAGACAAATTGTTGTATCTGACAGTTATCTGGGTCATTCTCGTTGTATCCAGGTTAAATTTTGGGATGAATACATTTTTTTGATGCAAGTTTTTATTTGCCAATTCTTTTCTGATGAAAACAATAAGACTATATTATTTTTGATGTATTCAGTATGTATATATATATAGTAACTATCGTTTGCAGTATTGTTGGAGGGGTGTTGGAGCATGTTGCATTTGGTGTGGCATGACCTTTCATCCCCCTTAATTCCAACAGCACTGTATTGCAAACATTCGTGTAAATTTTGCTTGACATAACTGATTGGAAACAGAAAAGTCTGTTGAATGTTTCAATTTTAATTAGGGTTTGTATTTATCAAAGTTACGAATAACAAACGTAGAGTTGTAATTAAAGTTTGCCACTTTAAGTGATGTTTATTGTTTTAAATGGGGGAATGAGGGGCTCACTATCATTTTCAGAATTTTAGGCCAACAAGAGAGAATTTTCTTATTGGTAATGTATTAACTCTGAATGTTAAATATTTATTAAATACCGTAATAATTCGATTATGGGGGGGGGGGGGGGGGGGGGGGGGGGGGGGGGGGGGGGGGGGGGGGGGGGGGGG
>JAYJMH010019483.1:0-20088 GCA_036873815.1 Phacellophora camtschatica
TAACGTAACGTAACGTAACGTAACGTAACGTAACGTAACGTAACGTAACGTAACGTAACGTAACGTAACGTAACGTAGCTTTAACATAGCATATCTGAACGTAACATAGCTTAGCTTCAACATAGCATATCTTAACATATGTTAGCTTTAACGTTAACACAGCATAGCAATGCGTAACATACTAAATAAGCAGCTTACTCTTTCTGAACTGTTAAAAGAAATTAGACCCTTTCCATCAACAACACCATTGACGAATAATGTTTTTAAAACATTTCCACAAATTCCAATGATTTTAACAGAAGATATATGGAGTTTGTCAGCTTCTCTGTAACCATTTGTTAATGCTTCCCATTTAATTTCATTCTATAAATGAAACAGTGCAATTATGTTATAATTCTGTGAGGAAAACCATGATCTTTCCTAAATTAAAAATATATTGCAAAATGAAAACAGACACGACACATACATCAGACCTGAAAATTGATCACTGTTTCGTAATTCCACTATTAATTTTCTATGAAATCTTCAAACAAACATTTTTCTTGAAGTCAGAAAGCCAAAATTATACAATGCTTCCTAAAAAGCAGTTTAAAAAAATGTACCTGTTTATAGAAAATATCAACTTTTAAATGTCTTGCATTTTTTATGGTATCTAGGAGAGAAAAAGATTTGTTCTAACAGATTTCTCAAAACATATTTCAACAAGTTTAGAAAAAAGAAATGAGCAACAATAACAAATAATTTGTTGAACATTCACCTTAAATGAATTTACTTATCCAAAGAAAATAAAAACGATCAGGTTCCCATGAGACAGATAGCGTGCAGTATTGCATAAGATGTACCACACGTGACTAAGTAGTATAGATATTGAAACGTGGCTTCAGTCATCACACGTCGATTGTGATTTTGCATGTTGGGCATAGTGTTGGGAATTTTATAAAACGTAAAGATTGCAGTTTTAAATATGACAATGAGATTTGTCACTATAAATAATGGATCTCAACGTCTTTAACGAAGCCAAGAAAATTATAATAAACGAGTTCATAAATTTCAGCTGTCCTTGTTTATTATGATTTGCTTGAGTGCACTCAGAGTGTGAAATCTATTCTTTCAAATCGCAAATCACATTATCATGTTTGAAAGCGTAACTTTTGTGTTACGAAAATTTATTGTTCATACGAGTAACATTTTTCAAAATAGGACATTTAAATCATATCAAACTAGTCCATTTGCATAAAATAGTTAGAAAAACTTCGACTAAAAATTATTCCTAGATTTATCACGATTTTAAAACAAAATTCAAAAGACGAAATATTATATAAAAATAGTAAAAAATACCTTTCGATGTACAAAATTATCTGGAATTGCTTCCATAAACCAATATGCAAGTTAAGGTCACTGTACCCCCTTCAAACAAACAAAAATCGATTTTTGGTTTTTATCATATTATCGTTAGTTCAGTCATTAGACTACACGTTTCACTTGTTTAATTTCGCAGTTCACATGTCTTACATAAAGTTTTAAGCTTTTAAATAAAAAGTTAACTCAACTAAATCATTTGCACTTTTCAGTAACCAAGTGATTATATTTTTTCTGGATTCACCAATAAATTCTACACAGAATGATATACACCACATGTTCAGGGTTTGTCTAAAAACCGACCACCAAAAAATTGTTTTTGAAAACCTTCCCAAAAAGGGGGTACAGTAACCTTAAAATAAGAACAAATAATGAACAAATCATAAAATCAAACAATACAACCAAAATTTTGATCTGCTAAAAATCATTTTTGTTACCTTTTGATTCTCCATCATCCCAGAAAAGAGATCCTTTCGCTTCACCATTGTAATCCAATGCCACAATCAATCCAAAGGAATTCTTACGGCTGTTGAAAAAATAATAACTCAGAAGAATTCATAAGATTATAGTTGCACGCAACCGATCATGTTCGTTTAAAAACTGACTTGATGGAATAAAAGGACAATTCTTTCATGAGCTAAACCTGCCAGTTAAATTAAGCGCACAAGAAAAGACAAGTTTGACTTGATTAAGTTCGGCAGAGTTGATTTGGTGCAGCAGCATGTATTTGAAGAGGCCTCTTGAGCCACATTATGCGACACTAGAGTGAGTCAAACGTCACTCTTCTCATCTGCCAAACTATCTTTAAACTTTTCACCCTCGGATTTCTTTTTCAAATTGACAGATCAATTATATCTAATTTTTCATTCTGCAGGGGTAAAGGTAAACCGACATAATTTAATTATAGTTACCAAATTTTCGTTTCCTCTCGTTGAATCATTTTCAATTTCCCATAAGAGTTCGAGATACTTGTAATTTAAATCTCTATTAATAAAACTGCAGGTATGTGTACACTCTTAAATACAAAGTTTGACATTTCCTTCCAGGGAGTAAAATCAGTAATTTAATTAAAATGCGAGTAAAAAAGTACAAAGTAAACAATGGAAATTTTTCACCCAGAATTTAGAGGAAAATAAAGAAAATATTTAAACAAATTTCACCTGAACAGAGTGTTGTTTGCAGGTTTCTGGGTTGGAATAATGTATCCACCACGAACATATACTGGAATAAAATCTTTAGGTGCAGAAATATTAACTTTCCTGTTGTCGTCGATTTTAAGCTCGTGACCCTGTTAGCACAGAAGAATATATCAGAATTTTCCAGAATTTCAAGCTACAGTTGACATCCACCATCTCAAACTCTTACGGGAAATTTAAATCTGTTCGAGATATATAATGTTCGAATGAGTAAGTGAGTGATCGTGCACAGCCTGCAACAGTCTCGAGATGACCCGTGTCTAACAGGGGACACGGGTTATACACAATCATTCACAAACCACAGCAAGTCAGTACTCGTTTTACAGACCTCAGAAGGATGAAAAGCTGAGTGAACTTTGGGTGACACAGCTGGGACTCGAACTCCGGGCGCTCGAGCGAGAGGCAGGAGTGTTTACCACTGCGCCATGCTCCCCTAACGCAAGCCAGTCTTTTATAAGAAGCCCTGGCGAAGGAACATGAGAATTTGCATGAAATAGCAAATGTTCGAGATAATGAGCAGTCGAGATAGCGGATGTTAACTGTAAAGTCGAGATAGCGGATGTTAACTCTATTTTGAACTCAAAATGTTTTTTGAAAGTAAATCTTAATTAATTTTCAATTTAAATATTCAAATGTACATTGCATTTTAGCCTGAAGGAATGAATAAAAAAATATTTCAGATGCTAAAAAAATAATGTTAAAAAATAACAAAAAAAACTTTTTCGTAAAACTTACGTTGTAATAACTATACCAACGACTCTTTGGAAAATAAGCTATCACATATGTGTTACCCTGTGTTAGAAACATAATGAAATATTAATATTCATGAAATGTTTAATATGTAAGCAAACAAATCTAAAGACGTTTGTTTTTAACACTCTTTTATAAACATAGCAAGCAATTTATAATTTAAACATTAAAATAATATTATAATAAAGCGAAAATATCGTTCAGCTAATTTTTAATTGCTTGTTTTTGAAACAAAATTAAAAGAATATGCAAAAAATTGTGTGTTAAAGATGCGAATAAATGAAAACAATTTTAAAAAACTATAAACAACTTTTTAAATCTTTTGAACATAAGCTAAGATTTTAGGCTGGTTGGTTCATATATTTTGGAACCAAACTGAAAAGGAAAGAACCAGTAGCACAGTAAATTGACAAGGAAAAAACCAGTATTCAGTTGGTCAGATCTCAAAAACATTTTAACAGATTTTATTGATTGATTTTTCATTTGTAAAGTTGTTTCATGGTGTTCTTAAAGAATGTGTGATGGATAGTGAGAAAATCTAAAAAAAACTATCAGTACTGTCATTACTGAATAGACATTTTCAAAAGTTATTTTCTAATTCATTTCATTCAAACGCAAAAATTACATTTATTTGACTACTGTTTACAGCTCTATTATCGATCAGTCTAGTTGTCTGTTAGCAGACATTAGCACACCGTGCAGACAGTAAATAGGCAAAACTGGGCTCACGAGGACATAAGTTTTCATTTCTTTATACACTAATTCTAAACTATCTGGGGGAGGGTGGGTGGGAATCTTACTCAACAAAACAACTATCAACGTGTACTTTTTCAGGGCCTCGTTGTCATTCATAGATACTGCTCTTTTTCCGTTTGCAAATGCAAGCCTACGCCCTTGCACGCCTTCCTCGCTGTCTGACAATACATTTCCCAAACTAAAAGATTCTATTTAGTTTTCTCTCTTATGGTGCCAAATAAATCCAGTTAAAATAACTACCTCGTCCAAAACAGGATTAATCAATAATGCTGAACCCCAAAGAAATTGACGATCAATCAACCAAGTCTCTTTTTCATTTACAAATCTATACATTTTAATGAAATATAAAACAACATTAATAATAATAATGATAATAATAATAAGAATGGTAATAATAAATTAATTTATGCATATTAAAAATACTATTTTATACTACTTTTATGCAATGACGGGCTTCAAGAGAAGCGAGTTGTTGTTTCTTAATCCCCTGTATCCCTGTTGTAAGTTGTTGTTTCCTGATTCCTTGTGCCCTGTAAACGTGTGAACCTTCACGGGTACAAGGACACAGAAAAGAATAAGCTTATGCAGGAAACAGCAACTCGTGTTTCTTAAATCCCATGATGTGATTATAAATCAACTGAAAAAGAAAATTTCTATTTTTTAAATTTAAATAATAAATGCATGGAAAAAACATGGTGATCCATATTAACGGTAAGCGTTGTTTTCTTCTTGAAATACAAAAACTACTAAATATCATCTAATTTTTTTTGTGCCTCTTTCTAAAATTATTGGCAAAAAGGTAATTTGTAAAACTTACTCGTGCATAAGTGGTCTGACAACAGTTGATCCTGTGGTATGTGCATCATAAAACAAAGTGTACAAATAGGGGAGTAAAGTGTAACGAACAAGAAGAATATATCTCGCTTCATTTGCAAATTTTGCTCCAAAATGTGGAGGATCTTGAGGCTATGAAGAAAACGAATGGAGAAATAGTAGAAAATTTCTGCTAAAATCATACTTAAAACATATTGCTTAAAAGATTTAGAAATTAATTTCAATAAAAATATCATTTAAAGTATTGGAATCGAAAACAAACCTGCACATTTCATTAAGGAGCATATTTTAGTTTGATAATGTTGTTTTCAGGCTTCACCTAAAGCTTGATACTTTGCTTGCCGAAATCCATGGAATTTAAAAAAACAAATTTGGGAACTAAAGCTCTTCCTTAGCCTCTTTGCAAACGTGAGGACATTTCTTGGGGCCACATCACTAACAATGAGCCACAAACCTTATCACCATCACTAACATTATCTTATCACTAACCTTATCACTAACACCACATCACTATCACTAACAATGAGCCACAAACCTTAGCCCAGAATGAATTATGGTTCCTAGAGTATGGATAAAACGCTCCCAATTGTGTCCATCGTTGGCATAATGCTTCTGTTGTTGTGTCTCTAAATCCACAAATGTCTGCCCCAATCTAAAATCAAAGAATCATTACAACTAAGCTAAACCATGGGAATTCGGACGCCAAAATAGTAGATGCAGATGATTTCCTACCATATCAATTGAATCATTTCGTTGTCTTTTACTTGTAATTTTCTTTCTGTTGTTTTGTTCCGTTCTAACAGCAAGAAAGTTACAAAGAAAAGACAACAAGAAGACAACAAAACAATTCAATTAATGTGGTAGGAAATTATCTACAACTACTATTTTAGCGTCCCATATCCCATGGCTAAACTCAAATCACATTCGAGTGTGAATGAGCATAAGATAATTTTGAATTTCATTCATGTGTTGATTTATTTACATTTTGTTAAATAGCAAATCAATTCAAAGTATTCATGATCACGTGATAAAGATTATGTGATGTGACTGGCTAATATGTAACAAACTCATTTGGTTGATCAAAAATAAAATTCTCTTGTGCTGTGTGGATGGTAATCCTGTTGAATAAAACGTTCTTAAAATTGAGACAAAGATTTATTTCTCAAGCCAGGTCAAAATTATAACCAGTTGCAATTCTATTTTTAAAAAAATGGAACCATTCAATTATTGATTTATGGGAAGCAAATAACTTAAATTACACCTCAAAAAATTTTAAAAACTGAAATAATAAACAAATTTTTAATTATTTATTTAAAACTATCGTTCCTTCATTGTATCGACGAAAGTCTCAATTTAAACATCGAGATTAACTAAGTAAATTTAAAGATTGGAAAAAAATTAGAAATAAAATCAAACTTCAAAACAAATAATGGTCTACATTCATCTTCAAATGATGGATAATCACTTTGAAATCAGTGTGTCAATTTCACTATTGTTATTAAATTTGCCTCTGCTACAAGCACTGATAAAAAATAAAAAATAAATAAAGCTATAGTTTACTTACAAATGGAATCCCAAACAAACCAAATTCTAGCATTCCAATAATTGACTTGTGCATTTGTTCCCAAGCACTCAAATTGTCCCCCAACCAGTGACCAGCATATTTTCCATTGGATGGGTATGTTGAACGACTTATAACAAAGGGTCTTGTTTGCATAAAAATGTTGAGTGCTCTGTGAGAAATGAATTATGCTTAGGTTAATCAAATATGCCATGATATCAGTAATGTAGAAGAGGGGGTCAGGGGGCTAGGGGGTCAGCCACCTTCTATTTTTTCTAAAAGGAGTTTCTCTCGAGCTGTTATCGGCGAGGCCTACCCTCTACAAAGTGTGGCTCTACACTACTACATAATACACGTTTTAAAATTACTATTTCGAATCTCAGGTAAGCTAAGGTGCTATTTTGGTTAATTTCAATAAATAAGTTTATTTATATTTCTTTATGTATGAAAACATTTCAAGGCAAGTTCAACATAAGATATAAACTTGCTTGAAAATATTTATAAATTAATGAATATAAATTGAGGAAAAATTCATATTACAGAGCCTTTTATTTATTTTGTGTTCTCAACATCACTAGACGAGCGAAACACAAAACAAGATTGATTTGCTTGAAAAACTGCTCGAACTGTTCAGTATAATAATTCGTTTAAAACAATAAAAATAAGCACATCTTTTGTTTTCATTAAGTTCTAGAAATTCTGTTTCAAAAAATTAAGCATAAGAGTGCAATATTTCAATTTCATAAAAAGAAGTTTTAAATGTGGTTTTGGCTGCTATTTAACATATTTTCAATGCATCTGAAAATGTTTTTATCTAAAGCAACTTGATAAATGTTTCCTCCCTAGTTAAAAAGGTTCATTAACATTTCTCGAAAATGAACTTTCATATCTTACTGAAATTTCTTAAAAACATTGCTCTTGTGAAACAATTTCAAATTCAAAATATCATAATACACACTCGTAAGTAGCTTTTGACTGCAGCAAACCGTACAAACTATGCGAGTTGTATTGTTTTTGTCCTTTGTAACTCTTTGCAGTCATACACGTGCTCTTCTCTGCCAAAGTTTTCGGAGATTTATCTGCCAACAACGCTTTAAGAATAAAATGTTCATTTTTAAATTTAGTAGTAACAAACATGCACAAAGGAAAATCACTTCTAATGGTCTCTCTGAACAAAAATTGTCTTTCTCGCAAAGGTTTAAAAAATACCTAACAAATATATATTTCAAAACTTTCATTGCTGTTTTAAATGGCCTAGGCTAGTTAAGTAATAGCTTTTCCTATGTCGGATAGGATACAGTAAGTAATTTTTGCCTTCTGTATTATCTGTTAGATATTCTGTCAATAATTCTAAACTTACTAGGCCAATATGGTGGGTGTTCCAAATTGTTGTCAGGACAACCTTGAATTCGGCCAGTAATGAAATTAGCTGGTTCATTCATGTCCTATAAGAAAGAGCATTCAACAAAAATGACTGGCCATTTCACAAAATTATTGACAATCTCAGATTGAATGTCGAAAATAAAAATTAAATAAAAGATTATTTGACAAATGTAAACAAATCTGGAATCCAAAGCAACTAATCTTCGCATATTTAATTTATGATTTTTGTCAAAAACATGACAATAAAATTGGGGTAATCCATAGCTTTCATATCAATTTGAAGTCCGTGAGCTTTCAGATCCAGTTGATTGCAAAAATTCACTTATTCTCCGTCAATTCAAATTGACTTGAAAGCTCACAAATGAAGGCAATTTCCAATTTTAGGCAGGTAAACGTGATTGCAGATGAAAGGATGATTTGCCCCCTCCCCCCTCCCCCCCCCTCAAAAAAAAACAATTTAAGATTTGTAGCCTCACTGGATTGCGATAAATTTCTTTTGGGGAACCCGGTATAAAAAATTTAATGAACAATTTATTTCACTAAAAATGGACATCGACTAAAATAATTTTCATACTCGAGAAACACAACTAAACAGGAAGACGCTTTTACGATGTTATAGCTAAGGTTACAGAGAACATTTTAGCCACGTGTTTTCTTCATATTTATTAACATATTTTAACATGCACCAGAAGAGATCTTCGAGGGGGGGGGGGTAAATTAGTAAACACATAACTAATTCAAAAAGACTTACAATCCAAAGTGCATCATATTCGATTATTTTATGATGTTCTTTTGTACATTTCGTCCAATATTTTGTTGCGTTTGGGTGTGTCCAATCAGGAAATGCTGCAAAAGCTCTGAAATACTAAAAAAACATGGTAAAAGTTTTATCAAAAATATGTCATATAGTCACAAATTATTTTCAATCGTAGAATAATGACCTCGAAAGCATTTTCTGATAACAATAGCAAATAGCATTAAATAGTAACAATGTAATTAAAAAATGAAGTACGCATAAAAAGAACGAACAAAGAATAATAGTGGCAATAAAAAAATATCTTAATATCTATAAAAAAAAAAACAAAAATGCATCATGGCATGCACCATAGCATTTACCGATGATTACACGTAATTGTTTTCATAAGAAAAAACTCGGGCCTACTAGTACATGCGCAGTTTCTATTTTAGGGTTTGTACTTTCCTCCTATTATATTATTAGGTCAGCTTATAGTTTCCTTGGACACGGCCTCTACCTATGACAGATTATACCCCTCCCCCACCCCCCTGAGATATTCACTTAAATAAGAATTCACATATGAAGAATGGCTTTAGGATATTGAAAATTAAATTTGTTAACAATACCTTCGTTTGGTTCTCCCAGTCATAATCAATGCCAATCGTAGTATTTGGATAATAAGGCCAAACCTGTTAATAATTGAACATAAGCGCTAGAAACATCAATCTTATGAGTGACAGTAACCTATTTCAGATCAAATTATAAACAAATGTTGATCAAAAGAAATTGCCATGATGAAATGACTACCAACAAACTCTTGGGTTTCTCATTTTTCGGAAAATGAAAGGTTATACGTTTAAATCATTAAATTGCTGCTTATTGTATTTTTTGTGACCATATATTTGAGCATAGTGCATTAAAGTTACTGCACCCCTTCGTAGGGTGGCTTCTAAAAATCAAATTTCTCTGGTAGGGTTTTAGATAAACAATGCATAGACACAAACCCATAAAATAGCAAATGTATACACAAACCCATAAAATAGCAAACCCATAAAAATACATAATTCAATAAATTTAAAAACGAAAATGTTGTAGTTAAGATTTAATGCGTTAAAGAGAATTCGTTCGTTTATAAAGAGAATGATGATGAATTTAAAAAAACTTCTAACCTTTCCAAGTAGAGTAGAATTATCTTCGTTCTTCATGAAAACATCAGTTTCAACTCCATAATCGTATGCACTGTAAGGCTTCGTCTCATTAGAGCTGATAGCTGGATCCTATAAAAAAAAAATAATGCTATCAAAAGTTAATAAAAAGTTGAAAGACAATTGGTGTATCTTACTGCTCAGTTAAGTATGCTTTGAGGTCCTTCACGTCTGGTCTAGACTAGATTCATTACTCCCTATAAAATTTTGATAACGTGATTTTTGATATGTTTTGGGATATGGAGGATTTCTTCTCGTTAGTTACTCAACTTAGAGAGCCTCTAATTTGAAGAATTATTCTCACCCAACCCAATTTATGGTATATGTATTTTTTCAATTAATTTCTTGTAATTTCGATGTAGATTGTGTTGAATGTTTTTTAATGAAAATGAACTATCAACTGAACGGAATTTCCACAAAATACGTTTTTATCTCATGATTTGATCATTGATCGCTTTTCAAAAGTATGAAAATGAAGCATGCACATTTCGGCTGTTTTTGGCTAAGTATATGCATATAATTGAAAATAGCAAATTTACAGAATAAAATTCAAATGTTATCTCTTACCAGACAGTAGCGTTTTTCTTGCTTGACCAAAGATGCATAGTCAAAAATATTTTTGACAAATAAACAGACATTTTTTATAAATACTTGCCAAGATAATAATATATTTCAGACCATCCTTTTTCATAGATCTTACAAATTCAGGAAGGCCAGCATATGTTTTTTTGTTGTACGTAAAATCAATGTGCCTATCCATGTGATCAATGTCCCCATATTGAACATCCTTCAACAAAAATAATTTACAGAATTACTGGGTTGCCCAAAAAACAAACACACGCATGCAATGCCGCTATGGAGGAATCTCAAGATTTATCATTTTGATAATTTGACGTTGATGTTTTCTTTTTATTCCTTTATTTAATGTTAGTTAACAAATATAGCTTTAACTAGCTAATTAACACTAACGAAAGTCTTTAACTTAAAGTTTGATGGATTATTTGCCAAAATCTACCAAATAGTCCCTTAGCTAAACTGAAGGAAAGCAAACGTAATGTTTTCAGCATATTGCAGCATCAAAAATCCTCTATATTTTGTCTCATCAAGTATAACTCGGTGATCTTTGGGCAGATTTCAGTTGTTATTGGGTAGATCTATTGTTCATATTCTTTTTAATAGACACCCATTAAATTTTGCTAAACCAGAACCTATTTAGAATACGTGTATGATGTTATGTTAGCTTTAGTTGTATTCTATGAAGAAATAAGTTGAAGAAATTGAATTGAAAATATTTTAGCATAAATATGAAGATGTCTCTAAATGTAAGTAAATTTTCGGGCATTTCTCTGCTTTATTTTTATGGCATATTAGCGAGCAGAATAGCGCAGCAAACGGCGGGACATTTTTTAGTTCATCCGGTGGATGTTCTGTAAATTTTTGTATCTTACAAATTATTCAATTGTAGAATAAAATGCAAAGTTTACCTGTGGAATACCATACTCTCGCATTTTTTGTGTGACATTTTTAACACGTTCCAAACTGTTGTAGCCCCATCTAGAGAGCTGAAAGCCAAGACTCCAGTAAGGTGGCATGAAGGGCCTTCCAACTGCCTAAATAAGACAAATCATTATTTTGTTAGCAGATTACAAACATTTCTAAGTTAATCAATATATACAATATTTGGTTGGTAATAAGCTGTAAATTGGAGTGAAGATGTAGGAGGCAAAACAAAGTATGATAGTTGAACACACTGAGGCCTTTCAAACTTATGTTATTTTCACACTCTGAAGATAACATGTCTTAGTGTACTCAAATATTATACTTGGTGTTTTCCTGTTAATTGGAAATTAATCCGGTCGTGATAGGGTCAACATCAATCTAAAAAATACAAACAATGTATCTTTAAATTGGGTATAATCTTCTTCTAAGTTGATTACATTACGCGAGCGTAAAAGAAACATTAATCTTCAACATACCAAAGTGTATTGCTTGACCACATCTTCGGGTGTTGGTCCAAAGAATAAATAAAAATCAAGAATACCACCAATTGTACGATATGTTAATGCCGGTAAGGGTTGCAATGTCACATCTGCAAACAAAAGAAACTGCATGAAACACTGTTATAAAACAAAAGCAATATTCTGCAATTTTTCAGGATAAAATATACATCACAAAAAATTAAATAATGATCCACCAGGGCTTTCTCCAAAAGCTCTTGATGATGTTCGTATTAATACAATAGAAAAATTGAAAAACAAGACTAAGAAAAACAAGAAAAAGAATACACGTATTTTTATAAGGAACACCTTTAAAATGAACTCGAGGTTGAGATTGTCAAAAATTAAGGAACTTTTAAGGAACTGCTCAGGCTGACAATTGAAAATGTTTCAGGCATATAAAAATAACACACAGTACTTTTACTTGGATCATTTTCATTGTAACGCAACTATATGCACCGTGAATGTCATTTTCGAAGGCGAGATTCTTTAACACTGACCGATAAGACTCCTTATAAAAAAAACGTGTACTACAGTTAATTCAAGATCTCTTAAGGTATGTATAATTGACAGTTCGAGTTGGCCTGATGTTTTTTAGTTCGAAGCGAGTTCGAGTTGCAGAGGTTCAATTGTGTTATTAAATTGAATTGATAACATTGCAAGAATTTCTAGACTCACCCATTGCATTACTGTTTAGTAATAATACACCGTGTGCATTACCATCGTTTTCCATTGCCAAATGAAATGGATGATGCCCATAAAGGTTGGTATTTGGCTAAAACAAAATTGCTTCAACTCTAATGTATTCTCCTTCGTGAACTTTTGTAAGACAGGGAAAAAATAAAAATCGATAAAAAGTACACTGACAGGAAAAAGAATCTCGCAAAAGAGCGTATCTCAAGAGTCTAATTTTTCAAACAGGAAATGTAGCTGGTACCTAACTACCTAACCTAGATTTTCGGTCGGATTATGCTAATTCCTTTCACAATTTCTAGCTGCATTTAATCATTCGAATCCCAGGAGAATGTCGTGTTTTGCTTTTCAAAATCTCTAAAGATTCGAATTTTCGATTGATTGTTGACTGGAGGTTTTATTCAGAAAACCCAGGTAGGTATGCAGTCTGGTACCCTTAAAAATGGCTGATGATGCAACTGAATATGTGGACGCTTTTCTCGTTGATATTTGCAGATCAGCAAACAAATTTGTTTACATCTACTAATCAGCAAATAGTTTCTATCGTTTGGAAGGTAATTTTCTGGTAATGTTTTGGCTATTTTTAAAATTTTAATAGCTATAATGAAAAAATATCTCAAGAGTCTAACAACGTCTTTTATTTCATTTAGCTTGGAAATGATGTTAAGATGACATCGAAACGTCGCTCATTATTATCGTTGATATTTATAATTAAATGTTACAAAAATAATATTCTTATTCGAAATAATGAAAAAATGTTCCTGAAATTTGAAGTAGAATTTTTTCGCAAAATCTTTAATACCAATTTTCAATACAAAATCTTGAGTTTTGTGGCACCCTGAGAGTGAAACTTGATTCTAGTTCAAAATTGTGACTTTTAATGACTCAAGATACAGAACTGAAATTTTGGGGTTGGCGGTAAATTATTTCGGTGAATCTAAATATGATGCTAAAAATAGATTTTGTGACCGTGGAAACAATGCTTTGGCAATTATACTGAAAATTAATAGGATTAAGATGTTGTAAATGAATGAAAAATGTTTAAAAAACATATACAATGACAAATGCATTTTAAACCGGAAGCTGGGGGCTATAAATAGATTTTTGTTACCATGGTAATGATATAAATCTTACGGTAATAGAGAAGCTTGAGCGAAAACATTTAAAAACAGCGTTTTTCCTACGCAGAGACATGCGCAGTTTTCCTACGCAGCGACATTTGATAAGTGTTCTTGGAACGAAACTGGGTAGGTAGGTAGGTACCAGACCAGACGTATTTCCCAGATTGAAATATCCCTGCAATCAAAGTTGGTTCAACTCAGTATTACGCTAGGCTCTGTTTTCCTCAAAAAAAAAAACGTTAGCATATGGAATGATAAGAATAAATTTGTACCTTGGGGTATTGATCTCTACTAAACATTCCATAACTCTTCCAATTAATGTCATGCTTGTAGCTGGAGTGTTCATGCTCGCCAAATCCATACAAATATTTACTTGGAAGCAAAGTCGATAGCTGAATGAACTGGTCAGCAAAAATTAAAGGCGCAACTGCCGTATTCCACCTAAAACAAAACGAAAAAATGTTAACTAAAATAATGACGGTATCGCCTCATACTGTGTCTTTCTGAGAAACAAGACATAAAATTACCAACCAAACATTACTTAACAAAAAACTTTGAACACAATATATTGCTGAACCAAAAAAATTACACAATCATATATTACATGTCTAAGGTTTCCTAAAAGATCTTTTATGCATATTTTACGAACTTTATAACTTGATCGAAAATACAGTTGACATCCGGGATCTCGAACTCTTCCTGGAAATTAAAATCCGTGTAAGATTGAGAATGTTCGAATTAACGGGAAGTATTTCATAAGAAAACCTACTAGAGAAATAAAAATTTGTTCGAAATAGCAAATGTTCGAGATAACGGGCAGTCGAGATAGTGGATGTGAACTGCACGTAAAAATAAACTTTCTCTTCCAGCAAAGTTTTAGCCATTTAGGCATTAATAACAATTTCTACACATTGTATAGCGTCTGCGTGAGTAAGAGAAAGGTAAGTAGGCATGGGATAAGTAAGAGACAGGTAAGTAGGCATGGGGTATAATGGGTAATATTGATAATTGCCACAAAACCTTGATTTACAAACGTTATTGACCTACAACCATTTGAACAACCCAGTTCGATATCGTATATGTTGGTTGCCAGTCCACAACATGCCACTTTTAATCTTTCTGCACTACTCACCTCACCCCACCTCACCCCACCATACCATCTTACTGCTGCAGACCATTTAACAACATAACGACAAAACAAATTAAATTTAAAAAAATCAGGAAAAAATCTAAAATTTTACTTACAACACTGAACCAGTGTTTTGTCTTTTCACAATAATTCCAAAAGGATTTTCCTGATATCCCCAGCTGTAAAATTCATTAATCTTGCCAACTGCTTTTTTATTCACTCCTTCAAAAAGTGGAATTGGTACCTCATACCGTTCAACTGAGGTGTATACCTTTGAATGAAAATATTTTAAAATATACAATAAACCCAGGCTGCTCCCCACTCGCCGAACAAGTGGTCTGGTTTCTACGCCTGGGAATAAAGTTCGCCTCCAACCTTATTTTCTACAAACTTTTCCTATTTGCTCATTCGGCAAGAGGATGATAAGCGGAGAAGCAAATCGATAGTGAGACCACTCGTATAGGAGGGACAAGCAAGTCGAAATTTGCGACAAATTGCTTTCCATGCTAAAAATCCTTGTTTTATGATAAAAATATTCGGATAATTGCCGAATTATCGCGATTTTCGAAAATTTTGAATTTTTTTGTTCCATTTGATTTCATTTTATGTTCATTTTCAAATTATGTACACAGGGATACAAATTCAGACTGACTGTTTTACAATTGACCCTGTAAAATCAAACTAAAGTTACAATAAAATAGAATAAAAGAAATAAGAATACAGTACTTAAGATTTACAATATAACGCTTGATATTTAATATATAATTTTTAAAAAAATGAATGGATAAATTGCGAATATAATAAAGTTAAAATGTTTTCATGGCGGCTCTCCTGTGTTATTTATTTACTTAAAATGTAATGTAACAAAAAATATTTTTGAAAGAAATAAGTGAGCTCGCCTTTTTAAGTTCAGGCTCGAGGCTATTCAATATACTAGCTCCTCGGTATGCCAACGATTTTTGGCCATTAATAGTTTTCATGAATGTAACTTTTAGGTCGGTGTTCGTGTTTTCACGGGCTTTAGGAAAAGTAAAGTTTGCATTTATTCCCACTTCTGTTTTTTCATTATATTTGTCCTACATTCCGTCGTTTGAATTCGGTCACAGGAAAACATGAGAAAAGAGGAGTGACCGAATTCAAACCACGAATGAAAAAAACAGAAGTGGGAATAAATACAAACTTTACTTGTCCTAAAGCCTGTGGATTTCTAAGTAATTTATGAGACGTGGATCTTAAGGTTTTCACATACGTAGGCGGGAGCAAGACCGTTCAACGACTGATACATAATAAGTAATGTTTCCTGGTGTGTTAAATCTTTAATAGTAGGTCACCTTGCGTCTTCGACAAAGGTGCATCCGATGTATCGAAAGAGGCGTTAGTAACTATTCGTGCTGCTCTGTTTTGTAGCTTCTGAAAAGTCTCGAGTTTTGTAACTCCACAGGAACCCCACACAGAGCAGCAATATCTAAAGTGCGGCTCAACAAGGCTTTTGTACATATTGCTTAGGGAACTAGTATCCAAGTATTTTTTAACGTATTTAAGAAGGCCAAGGGCGCGTGTTACCTTTAGCTTGATATTTTTAATTTGCTGGTTCCAGGTGAGATTCTTATCAAGGTGTATTCCCAGATATTTAATGGTTTCTACTTGCTCAATTTCATTTATCTCCAATTTTTAGTGGAAGAATATTATTTTCTTTTTGATGTCGGGTTAGTTTTTGTTTACTCCCCACTATCAGTTTTCGTTTACTTCCCAATGGATCTTATCAGTTAAGGTTTGTTTACTCACCCAATTCAAGTCATGTGATCAATATCTTGATACACCACCTTTTGATTTTCTTACAGTATTTCGTGCCATGAAAACTTGTGCCATGAATGCAAAAAGTAGAATAATAAACTTCCCAAGGGTATGGTAGCATGGCTTGAAATGGGTAAAACAAAAACATTAGCCGATTAGATTTGTTTAACCCGGACACAAAAACAAATGTCCTCAATTACAGAAATCCAAAATTACAAAATTTCTTAAAAACGAATTACATACCTTAATTCTCAGGTGAGTAGAGAACGACTGAATCAAGACGTGTAGCTCCTCCGCGTGATCCTTATAAATGTGCGCAGTGTTGATACGCTTCAATTTGATTATGTATTCTGATTTTGAATTCTGTGTTGGTTTTCCTTTAACTTCATAACCATAATTCTTCGGGAAAAAACATTTTGGAACGCCACTCTGAATAAAAGCCAGACAAAATATATCAATAGGACATACAACATGCCTGCCTAGACGTAGTATACAGGTCCCTGTTTCCCTCCTTATTTGACCAAATCACTTCAGCGGGATCATTCTGAGGAGAATTACAACACAACAGATGGGGAGAGAAGAATTTCCGCATGAGCAATGCCAAAGGGGGAACCAAATACCCCTATATAAAAGTGTCAATTTACAGCAAATACTCTAAACGGGTATTAATTTTAATTTACAACAAACACTATGAACTGAATTTACAACTCATCGAAACACCAACAATCAATTGTGACTCTTTATTATTTAGATATTAACAAATGCTTTTATTTATATGCATTTGAGTAAGAATTTAAACTTTTATGACTTTGATGTCGATCCCCCGTTGTTGTTTCAACATTTACTAGTCTGTATTTTGACCTCCTAAAAATATCAGACATGCATAAATGAGAATGGGACATTCATCTTCATGATCAAAACTATTGATCTTTTCCGTGATTGGGAATATATATTGGGAACACATGACAAAAAGCAAGTTGCAAACACCAACAAAATACACGCTTAAAATTCATTCATTTATCTACATCATAATATTTGTGCATCATATCATAAAACTCACAACATTCAGATAAGGAAGCTGCCATGTGCAACCCCGCTTCTGACAAATATTCTGGTCTTCTTTCAATCCAGGAAGGCAGTTGAATCTTCTGTTGTCTTCAACACTGTCCACACCGTTTGCAATCCAAGAAAAAGACGCGGCAGCAAAAAGAAACAGAAATCTCATCATTCTTGAATGAAATGTCCAAGAAATTGTTGTTCTGCTGAATGTTATTTTTTAGCTTAGACAGCTTAGGGTTTAGAATCAAGTTACTAATTCATTTTAAGATTTGTTTCTTTGACATGACACTCAACAGCGAAATGACCGGAAGCAAATACATAAAAATCTGTCATACAACACAAATGTTTCATTCAACACTTCCGCTTTACAAGTAACTATACTTTCACCTCTTCTTGTAACATAAGATAATTCTATTATAGTTGCTTCTGAAACTTTTGTTGTTGAATTCTGTTACTTCCAGTTATTGTTTGATTGTAAATAGCTCTAAATTGAAAAACTGATTAATTTAGGTTTTCTTTAAATTTTAATTAAGATATTAATATATTAATATAATATGATGACGATGAAAAACTGATGGACAAAAAAGTGAGACTTGTAACAAATCTAGAAGATCTGGAGAAAAACCTTTAATTAAGAATGGCGCAAAATAGCTATAACTTTGACATATTGTGGAAGAAAATAGGACAATTTTTTGTGTATCAAGAAACAACGAATTTTGTGCTTTAAAAAAAATACCTGAACTCATCTTTGAACTCATCATGCTTTTCTTACATTGATTGTGTTAAACAGCAGCTTCCGTTTCCGTACCAAATACACGAGTATTAAGCTTTTAACTCACTTCGTATCAAAAAGTCCAAATGATCTCAAAATTCGTGTTGAAATATATTCGAGCGCACGATCAGAAAAAGAGCTAAACAGTGATGATTTGTAGGGGGTATAGCCCCCTTGCTAAAGTGAAATGGTGTCTAATTCTTTCTTGTTATTGTTTTGGAATCATTTCACAATTAGAGCTACCCTTGTTAACTTTAGTAAGAATCATTCCTGGAGCTAATAAACTTCGGAAAAACAAGGTTGCTCGTAACTGCTATACCCAGAGTTCCAGAGCCGCAAATGAAAGATGTGGAAAAATAGGGTTAACCTCGCAGGCGCGCAGGAAAGAAAACACTTAAAGATTGTCGAAAACAAGACAATAACATTTACAATAAACAATTATCTGAATACACTAAAATATACAATTTACAAATAAAACTAGATTTTTCAAATAAAGTTTAAAACCAAAAAGCAGGCATTAGAAAAATAAGAAAACTAAGGAATCAAAAAAATGCAGTTAACCCTTTCACGCCCGGACTCATTTCCAATTAACAGAAAAATCCATTCTAAATTTCATTTCGCAGGGGGTAGCACTTACAAACCAACTTAATTCCAAGGATAAACTAACATTGAAATATCGGAAATTTAAGTAAAGTTACGTCTGTATTTACCTCCTGAAAATATGACGTTTTATGTTATTTGGCAATGGGCCATATGGCTCTTCCCGGGGTGAAAGGGTCAAGTATTACAATGAATATCGACGTCATAAAATGAATTTATTATATAACGAATAAAATAAAATGTACAATAAAACGGGTTTGAAAATCAATGATACGAAATTAAAATTTAAAAACAAATGGCTAGAAAAAATATTTTAAAATACTCTATTGATTAATTTTAAAAATGAAAATTATGTGAGCCTTTTTTAAACTAAATTCCTACTATCTACAAAATACCGTACTTCTCTTATCGAAAACCTAAAATACCGAAATAAAATGACAAAATGCTGCAAAAAAATATTAATTGAATACACCAAGAACACATAAAAAGGTGGAAATTAGTAGTTATAAAAATTATACTTCAAAACTAACTTTACTCTCGAAGAATAAGCCTAAAACGTTTTTTAGTTTTTTCAGTACCAAATGGACGCCCTGCTTATTGCGGTTTTGTGATCATTGCTACCATAATGTCCGGCATATAAGTCGAATTTTTAGACCATCATGTCCCCTCAAAAATCTTACCGTGACTTATTATCCGGATATGTTGTATATAATCCGGTTGATTAGGGGGCAGGCAATTGTGTGTGTGTGTGTGTGTGTGTTTACCACAAAGGCAAAACGTTTTTTGAGTACATCTCATCACAAAAATTCTAATTGCTTGAGATTTCTTGTTATTTTCAGCAGGCATGCAGAAAATCAATGTTTCAGCAATTCACTTTTAATAACAAAACGTAATTACAAATTATGTCGTTAGAAATCACTCACAACACACTGCGGCAAGAAACTTTCAACCATTAAAAGCCTTACACCTTGCTTTATATTAACTAGAACCTTGTTTACATTAACTAGAACCTTGCTTTATATCAACTAGAACCTTGTTTATATCAACTAGAACCTTGCTTTATATAAACTAGAACCTTGTTTATATCAACTAGAACCTTGCTTTATATAAACTAGAACCTTGTTTATATCAACTAGAACCTTG
>JAYJMH010019494.1:0-20074 GCA_036873815.1 Phacellophora camtschatica
GGATGTCCTTGACCGTAGCGACAGTAATTTACAACATTTCTGGTGTTGACTTCAGAATTCAAGGAAAATATGGCCTCGTCAGACGATATCAAATTTGTGAGGAAATTATCGTTCCTTTCACATCTTTCCAAAAACCAATGGCAAAAGCCTAATCGTAGAGGGGGATCTCTAGGACGCAATGCCTGCCTTCTGACAAGGACATACGGGTGGTAACGAATATCCTGGCGCACTATTCTTAAAAAAGAGCTTCTGGATAATCCCAGACCATTTCGTCGTGAGGACGTAACTCCATTACGCTGCAGCGATCGGCGAACCCTTTCAACGTTTTCAACTGATCGTGCAGTCCTCACTCTTCCGCTGTTACCCCTGTTACGGTTCAAACTTGTGCCATGCTCATTATATTTTGCGAAATTCCTCCTAATTGTGGACACAGCTGGTGGTTCAATACCCGGCCAGTGATGCACCCAAGACCTCCTAACTTGACTAGCATTATTTACACGAGCCATCTCTAAACAAATCCATACACGTTGATCTTTCGTAAGCTGAACCATGGTTATAAACTGAGAACAAGCGAACGGGACTAAAAGTAATTAGGATCGGTCTTAAATACCTAAAAAAACATCATCATACGTTATTGCAAAATGCCAGCAAGCGTTATTTTAACCGATTTTAACAATTAATAATGAACAAATAAACAATGAATTTTTTTCACTCCAGTAGACATTGTGAACAAATCTTTGAATTTAAAATGAAATATTTTATGTTTGCATGCTTTCACCTTTCTATTGAAAAGGGTAAAAACCGGACTGACTTTTGCCTTGCTAAGATCTTGGTGATTCCCCTGACAAGTGAATTTCTTTAGGCCGTTCAGCCAAATCTCTGCTTTGAGGTGAAGACAAATTTGAGATTTGAAGATGAATATCTCGGCTCATAAGCCACCAATAATGCTAAATAAGGTATTCATTGTTAAGTTAATTATTAGTGAATAACTACGAAGACATTTGGAAGACATTCAAGTAATATTTTCGCGACTACAATTTAGCAAATCTTTCGAGTTTTTTTTGGGTAACCCTGTAGAACTCGAAGATTTACTCTCAAACATGTTTAAAATACATGCAAGAAATTTATTGCTCTACTGTTTCTTGTTTAAAACATCTGAGCTGCACTTGCTTGCCACATTAGCAACATTTGGCCTCTTTTATTGTTTGCTTAAATCAGCAGCCTGCATGATTTTTAAATCTAACTCAAGTTTCACATCCATGTTGTAATTGTTGTGATTAATATTATCGTTCCAACATTTATGGCAGAGATTCTGATCAGAAGGGTTGAGCTTCTGTCATGTTCAACTCAGGATTTTCTTTTTGGATTCATTGATTCTTTGGTATATATGTCGTTTTTATCCCTGTATGCGTTTGCTTTTATTTTTAAGGTATTTACTGAGGAAAATATAATTTGCTTTGAAAAAAGGATATTGATGAATGATGAATCATTGATGAATAGCAACTGGATGGGTGTTCTTAGTACGAAGATGAATAGTAACTGGAAATTTTCTTTAAGTTGAGAATCCGGTATTCCCTGTTGAGTGCATTACGGCTGATCAAACAACATAGTTATATGCATGTGTGGTGTTTGTTATTTTTGGTAACAAATAGCATGAAAGTCAAATATAATTGCAGTTGATCAAGAAATATGACAGAGTTTATGTCCTAGTATGGTGCAATCCTGCAATTTGGGTGACATAGGAATCGACGAAAACACTAAAAAACACTTTAGGTTTTTCATCTGGATTTTACTACTTTTTCCCAATTTACTTCATAATTATATTTGGGTGCACCATTAAGTTGAAAATGATTTGCTACAAATTGAATTTAAACTAAGCCAACTTACGGGGCTGTGAAATGTGCCCTTTATTAAGAATACAAAAACAAATGAGAATGATTTCGAGTTAAAAATCTTTTAGAAATCACACTCATCATAACTTCGTAAATAATCTTGTTTATAATAGCGTTTCACTTGATGTGTAGAGGGGAATTGGGAATTTTGGAGAAAAATACTTTACAAGTGATTGAAAGGCATTCATTTCTATCCCAGTGAATATTAATTGAACTCAATGGTCTCAGTGTTAATTGAACTCAGTGGTCTCAGTTGTTTCTCCCGTTAGGCCTTGCTTGAGTAAATGTTAATTCATCTTAATGATGATAGTTTATCTGAAAGAGCTGAAATGAGTCTTCTTTCTCAAATCATACTACATTACTCAACACTGTCATCCTCACACAGGGCATCCATTTAAGGAATCAATTCTTCGACATAAAAACAGGAAGAACGCCCACATGGATCTGAAGTAAATTTGTTGGCATTTTTTGCGGGAAATGTAACGCACATGATCCTCCTGCACGCTTACGATAAAGATTTCTGTTCTATTCTCATTTTCTAGCTTTTAGTTATGCAAATAAAACGTACTTCACTGTGGTCTCTGCAAAACCCTTTTGAGTTTGTGTGTTTGATCTCAAAGGGATAGTATTTGATTCAATAGAAAGAAATCAGCTTCCGGTTGGGTTGTTTTATTGCTTTCAACAAACTTTGATCACAATGTACTCGTATATAAGAATTTATTTTGAGAATATCACTAATGGCAATAGAAAGTGGTTTGGTATCATTTTCAATAACATGCAAGAAGCGGATCCTGTCTTTGGCATCAATTTCCATCTCCCACACATATGGCTGAAACAACTTTGCTTGAGAAATTGCACACTTTTTCTGCATAGCAGAGTGACCACAGATACCACATAGATGCAGAGCCCATACTGCAAAAACATAAAAATGCCATTTTGAAACAGAGGCTTCATCGAACTCCCACTTTGGGCGTAGTTTTCACATGGAAAGATAAGAAGAAAAGAATAAGAAGAAAAGCACAACCTTCGAGATATTATTGATATATCGAGATTTTCTTTGTGACCAAAAATGTTTTCTAAAACTAAAACTCACTATTATTTTCCTATTTGAAAGTAAATATAATAGAATGATTACAAAATCTCCTCGCTTTGATAATGCCATCTTAAAATTAAAAATGTCCTGATTACAATACCTTTATCATCAATTAACACCAAAATCCTTTAGAAATATGAGATTTGAATTTGAATCTTATCAGCTTAAAAAGCACTTTCCGAGAAAAGCTTCTTAAAAATATTCTTGTTCAGTCTACCATGTCATTTTGTAACAAAAGACAATTACATCTGTGGATTAATAATTAATTCATGTTGATTCCACAACGCAATTTCCTGATATAATACAATTACATAAATAGATTATTGCAAATTTTTTCCAGTTTGCAAAAGAATTTCCAAATAAAATAAAAGTATTTCGAGAGAAAACAGATTGTCTAATCTACAAAATGTTATTGTAGGTTTCCATCGTTCGCTTTTTTAAATTTCCTCCTGAAAGCTGAGATACTGCTGCTAAAATATGGCTAATATTATCCAGGATTGGTGCTTTTGCATGCAAAATATTCTAAGTTCAAAACACGCCGAACGCAAGACTGAGGTAGAATAAGTAATAATTAAAAGAATTAATAATATCAGAATTAATACTGAGGGTGAAAGGAATTTTTTGGGTGAAAACACCACACCCGGCATTTTTTGTCGCAAATTCAGCTCATTGCTACACCATACCTAGAAGCAGTAAGCCATCTACGCTGATGATGCTGATTTTATTACTCAAAAGCTGCAGAAGAAAGAAATGTTACAGAACGACATATCACAAAAAAAAACCTGAAAGTTAAACCTGAATGTTAATGAGACTAAAACAGAAGAAATCATAATAGAAAGAAATAAGAAAGTTCATTGTTACAGTTGCAAATTAAAAGACGATTTAAAATTGATTAGAAAGAATGATTAGATTGAGAAAAGGAGGACAGAAAAGAAATTAGCATCCCTGCTAGGAATTACAGAGAATACCAGTCATAGGAAGGAACTAGCAACAGCTATACTGAACAAACTGAACAATATATATCACATAAAAGATTAGATCAATCAAAGTTAAAGATTGAAATTATATAGTCATTAAGTCAATACTTCTATATATTTCAGGCACATGGAGTCCAACAAAGAAGTAAGGAGAACAGTTAGATGCATTCCACTGAAAGCAGCTCAAAAAGTGATAAATGTTGAATACCCCGTCATTATAAGGAATAGCATTGTGTATCAAGAAAGTAACGAATAGCATTGTGTATCTGTGTATCTTTGGAGATTTTGGAAAAGAGATGGAATTTGTTTGGACACACCCAGCGACTGCATGAAGATAAACTTGCACAAAAGTCAAAGAAGACCTCGTATAAATCTTCCGTGAAAACTAAATGATGACCTAGTAAAATATACGACCTGTGGCATGAAGCTGAAAACAAATGAAGACCTCGAGAAGTTGAAAGAACTAGCAAAAGACAGGAAGAAATGAAAGGAACTGATTTAGGGGATTTATAGAACAGCTAAAGCAGAGAACAATTTATTTTCTAATTATGCTATAATCTAACTTAATTTCTAATTATCGAAGCAGCTTTTATATATAAATGCTTTAATTTGGTGCCAAATTGAGTCATCCTGCCTTGAAAATATTCAGAGCATACCCATACTAGAACCTATAATTTCTGTCTGCACAAATTTCATTCATTTAGGAATGGTTCCAAGCTGTTTTGCAACGAGTCCCAAGTTGTTTTGCAAGGAATCCAATAATAATTTTATAACAATCTAATTGAATAAAACGAAAAGTCTTGATAACGATTAGACACCAAGATATGCCTGTAGTGACAAAAATATTGGAATATACAGTATACGTCAACACAAACATTTGTAAAGAAGCGGTCTGCTGAAGATCGTTGGTGGAACCCAGAAGTCTCAAATCTACAGTCGAACCCAAGAAAAAGATTATTTATACGCCAAAAAGAATAATGTGATTTGTTCTTTTCAATTACATTTCTATTGTTTTCACCAAATTTGTGCGCCTGTAGGCCAAGGAAATTTCTTCTCTATGCCAAAGATCTACGGGCTAAGTACATGGAATAAACCCTGGAGTGGAGCATGCCAGAATTAGTTCTCCATTTAAAACAGAACCTCTTAGACTTTTGTTGGAAAACATGTTTTTCACCCTCTTCAATCCCCTCCGTTAATTTTGGTTTGGCCTGACCCTAAATCTTCACGAAATTATTTTGAATACTGCCCAAACCCCCTCCCACCCGCTCATTACCATACTTACACATGTTATAAAACCTGTTCCTCTCTTCAAAGCGTTTGCCAAATGTTAGAGAAAATCTACATTAAATTTATCATCATCATTATCAGTTCGACAAAACTCGGATTCGTTTAATTTGTTCCCTCCATCCTACTCGATCTTCCATTGCTTTAGATAAGTCCTCGAAGTTCAGGCCAGTGTCATCTACTAGCTGGTCCGTGTAGGTGTGTTTTGGTCCTCCTGCTGATCTCTTTCCATAGCTTGGTGTCCAGAACAGAATCTCACTTGCCAGCTCTTTCTTATGTCTCCAAATGTGACCGGTAAGTTTGAGTCAACTTTCTCTTATTGACATGGAGATGGGCGGTAGATGTCCATACAGACGTTATTTTAGTTGGGTGTTTCGTCCTGCTTATATTTAGTGCAGCACGAAGGAGGCATGTGTAGGTGCCATCCAAAGAAGTTTCTTGTTGCTTTGTGAGGGTCCAAGTAGATGAACCATATTTCAGAACAGGACCTACGACCGCCTTAAAGAAGTCTTGTTTCAGTTTGTCTATCAGATTTGATTTCCATATGACACTCAGAGCATCCAGAGTTTTCCACGCTTTTGCTTTCTTGATATTGATGTCCTTTTCAGTTGACTGAATGTTGCTTCCAAGATATGAGAAATCTTTAACGGATTTCAGGCTATTTCCATTGAGCGATTTTATTTCACCAGTTTGGTTGAAGCTGATAAACTCTGTTTTCTTAGCATTTATGTAGAGACCAATTTCGCTAGCGACTTCCTCAACTAGATGCAGCAGTTTAGTGTCTTCGCCGATTTTGTCGGAGATCAGCGCAAGGTCGTCGACATAATCCCCATCTGTGATGACTTTTGCTGGATGGCAGCAACTGCGCGCTCTATCCAATGTGAAACCAAGTTCAGGATGTAGGTCAGCAGATGTTCTTAATGCGTAATCAAGACGCAGGATGAAAAGAAACAGGGCCATTGCATCGCCTTGTAATACACCTGCTAAAACTTTGAAGAAGTCGGTATCTCCGTCCGGTGATCTGACCATTGCTCTTGAATTATCGTATAACATCATTATTGCTGTGGTGGTTTCTTCGGGTATCACATAAGCAAGTATGATTTCTTTAAGCTTTGCCACGATGAACCGAGTCAAACGCTTTTGAAAAGTCGACAAACGTAAACACTGCTTGCACATTTTTTGCCTTGACACTTTCGATTATTTGTCGGACAGTAAGAATTTGACCAACGGTAGAAGAATTAAATTTATAAATACCCTCAAAATGTAATGCGCTAAAAGTGGATGTTCTTTGATCTGTCCACTATGACGACTTTTTCAGGGTGGTCATTTGTTCCACGTTGAATGCAATTTGCCATTTTGTGTGAATAAAATAATTTGGAAGTCCCACTTGGCCGAGAAGTTAAAGACCTGTCGAAAGTGGCCAACAAGACATTCACAGAATTGAGCGTTACTGATGAAATCAATGGTTGGAGATGGCGATAAAGACCAGGCGTATATTGGCAAGGATGAGTTTCAAGAACAACCTGTGCTTCATTAATTCAAGAGATCTCCATGTGGTCGCAACCTCGCAAGCCAACATTTTGATTGGAAAAAGAAATCTTATCCATTGATTGATACCATATGGCATGAGGCTATTTGGATTTACCATGCAAGGAGATTCCCACCATCGTCCTGGTCAGTTATTTTAATCATTGATTTTATGTGTTGCTGCTTTCACAACAAAAACACTTTTCGTCACAAATTGGCTTATTCTTTGGTTTCACGTGTCGCAAAATTCGGACACTGATGTCTGAACTCCGAAGCATAATATCTCGGGAACTAAACGAGATATTGAATAAAGGGAAAACTTTTACACGTTTTGATCATAGGCCTTACAAATGAGATAGTAAAAATTAAGAAAAATAAATATTAACTTTAAAATAAAATTAGATCGATAGGCTAATACAAAATGTTTTTAGTCTACTTTTTAAAAAGAGGGTACCATGTCGTACAATCATAATCAAAATGTGGGTGAATAAGGGCATTTAAGAGTAATCTATGGAAATTGTAATTCACGAAAATTTGTTTCAAGTGGAGACATTATTGCTTACCAATTATTTTGCAAAAGTATTTTTTCGCTATCTGCTCTCCAGAAAATAACTCATAAATATGTACCTTGTGTGTTTCGATAAATTTCGATATCTACCCTCTTAATTTTTAATTTCTTTGCACTGCTGATTCTATTGCGCGCAAAAATAAAGGTTTTGTTTTGTCCTCTTGAAAGTGAACCCTCAACCTATATTATACAAACTAAACACAGAGAGAGAGTTGAAATTTCGATTCACGGTCTCTTCTATTGTGGTTATGTTTTTGCTTCTAAAAATCAAATAGAAATCATCTGCGTACAGAACATGTTCGCTGGCAACTGTTTGTGGCATATCATTCACATAAAATAGGAATATAAGTGGACCAAGAATTGACCTTTTTGCAACACTGCATGTTTGTAACGAAACTTTTCAAAAGTAGAATTTCTTCATATGTAATATATAGTGCACTATCACTTATTGATTTATTATTGATGTTCCAATGACAAAAAATCTTTACAAGGGGACTATAAATGAAATAAGGCAAGCTTTAAATTTTGTTTAATCTTTTCTAAGCTCATATAATGTGACAGGCGTGCAAGTGCATAGTATTTCAGACATTTTCTCAAAGGTTGATAATATGCGTTTGAAATTTAAGGTTGGAGTCAAGAGTAACTCTCAACAATTTTTCTTCCATGCTTTCTTCAATATAAAACTCTCCCAATTCTTGCCTTTTTATCTTTTTCTCTAAGAACGAGTAGTGAAGTTTTCCTCATCTAATTTCACTACTTTAGTTATCTGGGCATCATTGTGATCAAAGTTTCCTACATTTTCTATTTTGATGATTGCAGATTTTAACTTTGCATCTCTTGCACAAATTGCCTATTCAGCTGCTTAGTTACAACATTCTCTATCAGTTAACTTTTGGAGTTCAAAACTTTTGGTGAAACGCTCGTAATGCAAGTAGAAGCATCGAACAAATCGCCAAAATGGTTTTTAACTAGTTTTGCTTTTTTGACGTGAATATTACCTGCGATAATTGTAATCCGTGTAGTGCACAGTTTTGGTATCTCATTAAAGTTGCTCAGTTTTATGGCACACCCAGTGTATCAGCTATCGAAGAAAGAAATTAGATTGACAAGAAGCCAAGTTAATTTAGAAATTCAGTGGAATAATTTTAAAAGTATCCAAAATGAATATTAAGACAAGAAATATTTCATACCAAAATGTATTGATACCTAAGTGAAGAGAGAATAAGCGCTTGACCTCTAGAAGATTCTCATTACTGTCTCTTTCTTCTTTAACGCTAAAGCCCCATCGGAGCCGTAGGCGCTATTCAAGTCAAAACAATATTGTATTTCCGTGCATTATTTCGAGTCATTGACATTCCTCCAGACCATTATTTGGTGATTTCCACTGAGATTATTCTTCTTCTTCCTCTCTTATCTTTCCCCATTCCTTCACCTTCAATTGATATTATGACCACACTTTCCGGTCTCCATTTCCAATTCAGATATTTCTCCATCTTTCTCTTTTTTATCTGTTCAACAATACCATCTTTTTTCTCAACTGCAATCCTCTTTCGGACCCATTTATTTTTCTTCCTCTCAGTCCAGTTTATCCTCAAAACTCTTCTCCACACCCATATCTCAAAGATTATTTCTTTACCATTAACAGTGGTAGGTTGCTGGTTGCTGTTTCTATTTAATACCATTGCTGGGGTCTTATCAGTGTTAATTTTTAGGCCAAATCTAAGACTCAAACGTTGAAGTTTTCAGCTTGCATTTCTAACTCTGCTTTGGATGTTGCGATGAGTGTTGTGTCATTTGCATATCTGATGTTCCATATAGATTGACCACAAACTATGCACCATTGCAAGTATCCTACTCTTTCTGCTACTGTGCGCATTATTGCCTCCCCGCAGATATTGAATAGCATTGGTGAGATGAGAAAACCTTGTCTTACACCCTGTTCAAATTTGAAACTGTATGTATGACCATCGTCAACACGAATGACACCTGCTTCTTTGTAAAAGTTCATTATCATCCAAATTAAATGATAAGGTGTGCCAAATGCAATGAGAATATTCCGGCGCATATTGTGGACTACAGTTTCAAAGGCTTTGAGTAGTCTACATAAATGAGCCATAATTGAGAATCTTTTTTATTTGTGTCTTTTCTATTATAATTCTGATTGTCAGAATTGCATCAACTGTGCATTTGCCATGTACAAAACTAATTTCTCTTCGCCTATTTGAGGACCAACATAGCAATTGACTCGCATTCTAAGAATTTCTAGAAAGATTTTTAATGCATGACTGTTTAGACTTATGGTGCGATGTTTATCACAATCACGGGTAACTGATACCTTTGGTAACCATATCATTTCAGATACTGTCCAGTCCTTAGGCCATTTTCTTGTTACACATATTTCATCTATGATAAATTCCATGATTTGTATCGTTGTTTCTCCACCAGCCGTTAAAAGTTCGGCTGTAATTCTATCTAATCATCCAGACTTATTACTTTTGATCTTATACAAAGCTTTACTGATTTCACTCTCAAGTACCTCTGGTCCTAATTCTGTTGGATAGCCTGTTATCATGTTTGGTCTATCATCATCATCTGGTCTGCTGAACAGCTGCTTTCCATATTCAAACCATCGCTGCTTGATTGCTTCTTTCTCGTAAATGATGGTACCATTTTTATCCATTACTTCGATACCAGGCTTGCTGGGCTGTTTGCCACTGATTTCCTTGACGAATTTGTATGACGTTCATGTGTTACCTTTGTGGTAGGCATGTTCTGCATCAACTTCTTTTCCTCAAAGCCAAAGTCTATTTGCTTTGCGACATGTCTTTGATACCTCTCTGCATAGTATTTTATATCTCTCACACTGAAAATTATTTATCTTGGATGCTCTTCGTTTGTTTATCATTTCTAAGCATTCTGACGTTATCCAAGGTTTATTCCTTCTGACTTCCCTGGGACATCTCTCTTCGGCTACTTTTCTTATTTTTTCTGAAATATCACTCTAGCTTTGATTTTTATGGATCATTTTTTTGTGGAAAGTTTTTCGAAATCCTTTGCAGCAACTTCATTTTTGAAAATGCCAACAGTCGAGCTTGACTGTTTTCCGCCTTTTGCACGTTATTTGCTATGATGTTCCCTGCACCTTAGTCCATACCATCTGGTGTTCTGACCCGCAATCTGGGCTAGCCAATGCTCCTGAATCTGCACATTTTTTGATGTCGATTTTCTCATAATTCCGAAGTCAATTTCATTTTGAATGACAAGCCCTTCCCAAGTCTTGTTCTTTTGTCCTGGTGGATGAGTCACGCACTCTCCACACCAACACCGAGGTGTAAGTGGGGGACGGGTTTAGTCGCCGATCGCCCGACCCTCTTTTAACTGCCTCTTACAACACGCAGGGTATACGGTGGAGGTATTCTAAGCCGTCTCTACACAGCATTATTCTACACAGCATTCATTATTAACGAAGTAAAGTTCGAGACTGTACACTAAATTATATTTTTCAATTGAATAAAGAAACAAAAACGTTTCTTAAATATACACCTTATTATAAAACAGTTCACCTTGAGTTGTATAATATAGCTAGGATTATGGTACAGAAAAAAGTTTTCTTATATAAAAAATGCTTGCTGTTAATTAGTATTTATTGGGCCGTTCCTGGAAAAGAGCACGATGACTTTCAAGAACCTATTTAATTCTTTAAAGCAAGCATGACCTAGTAGCTAAGGCGCCAAACTCACGATCGGTAGTTCGTGGATTCGAATCCTACCAAGGTCATACTTGCTGCGAAAGTGTGAAGAGAGCTGCTAACTCTCTGTAATTCCAGGCAAAGGCAAAATGAATCACGAAATGTGGTCACATCCAGTGGAAGGACCGGGGTCTCCCTGAGGAGTCCCCTTGCGCTAAGTGCAGAGACACATGCCATGCAAGAATAGCAAATGTATGTGCCTGAAACTGAATGACCCTTGTCCCCTGCTGGAAACAAGTCATTTCGAAAAATTCGCAGGTCAGGCACGTTAAAGATGATAACTCACTCAGTCAAGTGAAGAAATTATGGTAGGAATTTGACAGAATAAAAAGTCCCTTAGATTATGATGGAGAAATGGATTTTATCAACATTATCATTGCTAATATTTCGCACTGGCATACGGGGCTTCTTCCGAGGTAAATGAACGGAGCTACAAAATATACAGAAAGTTAAATGTTAGGTAAAGAGATACGACTGACGGATGTGAATAGTGGCAAGGCTGCGCGGTGGTCGCTGCGAGTTGTGATGAAATATGATTTTGCTCATGTGATATGAGATATGAATAGTGTTGATATAGATGGTGATAGTAATAATAATAATGTAATAATGATAACAATAAAAATATAATGTAAAAGTTATATAGTAATAATAACATAAGGCTATGCCAATAACAATATAGTAATAACTTAAAATAAGATTGCTTAGTTTTTGTTCTTTGGCTCGTCTTACACTCACCCTCTCTTCGTTTGTCTGTGAAACAGGTAGTTTTGTAAGTCATGCAATGTGTGGCTCATTTACAGAAGGGCTGTGCTACCCCGGATTTGTCAATTTTGAGGTCGGATTTTACTTTTATTTTTTGTTGATTACGTTTCTGTTAATTACATCTCTTAACGCCTTCCTGTTTGTCATATGTATTAGAGGCAATTTTTTAGGGTATGCTGGCCATGCTCGGCATGACCAAAGATAATCAAAAATAAGAATTTTCAAAGTTGCATAATATAAATTTATTTTCCGTAAAAGTAAATCCCCGATGTTGATTATTCTTCAAAAATTAATTATGTTCCCATGCCAGCTCCTGCTCTAAGTCAATTTCAATTTCAAATGGTTTTTGTCATGCTGTGCTGTTCCTGCTCATAATTATGTCGTATCACTTTGCATCATTATCTTTCATGTGAGCGCCAAGTCATTCCCGATAACTATAGCATGACCAGCACCCTGTGTTTGGTCATGTCTCACAACAAAAATTTGAGCATGACCTCGTTTTAATAATCATCATAACTCGTAAATCACGTAGTGATCTGATTGGCTGAATTTTCATTATAGGTTGCCCATTGCAGAAATGTAAAAAAAAGTATGTCCTGCATTGACCTTATAATACTAGACCAACCAGCCTTTTTTGTCGAGACTGGCGTAAGCCCATTATTAGATGACTTCTGTCAACACCAAATTGTCTGTGGGAAACTAAATATATAGCCAGTCTTTTGTTTGGGATTATTATATTGCCGATATTTTGAATATAAGAAATTTTTTACGAAATGTAAATTGGCACCATTGCTTCCATGGCATGGGATCTAACGAAATGGTAGATGAATTTTACGATAGATTGAAATCTACAATTTCAGAAAACCCACCTAATAAAATTATCCTGTTTAATAACAAGGACCAGCTTTGGATATCCCATGAAGTGAAAAGTGCCATAAAGCAAAAGCACAGAATTTACAAAAATTGCAAAGAGGTAGAAGGACGGAGGACTGGGAAAACGTAAATCAACTTCAATAATAATCGTTGATGCCAAAGAAAACTACTACCAGAAATGTTTTAGAAAACTCTTGGACCCTAATTACAGGTACTAAAGCATATTAGCCCTCACTAAACAGGCTGACTGGTAAGAAACAATCCGATATCCCCCCGATACTCGAAAATGCACTTTTTGTGGTAATCTATAGCATATTTCCGATATTCCCCTGATACTTGAAAATGCACTTTTTGTGGTAAACTATAAAAATAACAGTCGGCAAAACTAACTATCTTCCAATCTCTTTGCTTCCTATATTTTATAAGATTTTTAAAATTGCTCTTTGATGCAAAAAACAATCATTTGAGTGAAAATCAATTATTAACGCCTAACCAATCTGGTTTCCGACCTGGATAATCCACAATAAACTCATAAGATCTACTGTACGTTTGAGGCTCCTCCAACCAAAGAAACACGGGCAGTATTCATGGAACTATCAAAGGCATTTGATAGGGTATGGCATGAAGGACTTATCCACAAACTTAGTTGTATTGGAATATCTGCTTATATGCTTGCTCTATTTCGCCTCTTTTTGATAAATCGGAAACAATGGGTGGTTTTGAATGGGAAGACTTCAGAGTGGAAGGATTTTTTTTGCAGCTGTACCTCAATGATCTGTGCTGGGTCTTTATTTTTTCTTTACTATATAAATGATCTTTGCGACAACTTGAATAGTGACGTCAGGCTATTTGCAGATGATACAGCTTTGTTTTCTGTGATTGAAAATGAGATTGTTTGCACTGAAGAATTGAATCAAGATCTTGAGAAAATACGGTCATGCTTGCTGCAAAAGTGTGATGAGAGCTGCTAGCTCTCTGTTAGTCCATGCAAAGACAAAAGGAATCATGAGGTGTGGTCACATCGAGAGGAAAGTCTGAGGTCGCCCTAGTGGGCCCCCCTGCGCCAGGTGCAGAAACCCATACCTTGCCAGATTTGCAAGTGTATGTGCCTGAAACTGAAAGGTTATGTATAACCCGTGTCCCCTGCTGGAAACAAGTCATACCATACCATAACTCACTCACTCACACACGGCTTTGGGCCAAGCAATGGAAAACGTAGTTTAATACGGATAAAACTGAAGAAATTATCCTTTCTACCAAAAAAGTTGGAACTGTCCCCTACATCTAGGTAACGATGAATTTAAAAGGGAAGACCAACACAAGCATCTTGGAATGATTTTGGATTCAAAAATAAATTTCCATCAGAGAAGCCATTCTCAGGGCACGACGATGAATTGGGTTTATACGATATCTCTTAAAGTATGTCTCTAGAAATATCCTTTATCTAACTTAGAAACTATATGTCAGGCTTCATGCTGACTATGGTGACCTGTTGTAATACAGTTATGACTCTGAAATGCGACTTGGTTTCACACAATACTTTGAACAAACCCAGTATTCCGCGGCACTAGCTGTCTCTGGTGCATGGAGAGGTACAAATAGGCAAAGACTTTACAATGAATTAGGATGGGAAACCCTTTATAGGAGAAGATGGTATCGACGTTTATGTCATTTCTTCAACCTCAAAAATAACCAAGTTCTGAATACTACTGAATTTAAGCAAAAACTCTTTTCGAAAATACGTCCAACTAAAAGCTCTGTATATAACATATATGATATAGAGTGTGTTAGAATCTTAGCAAAATTGAGTTGTAAATTCAATGCATTAAATGAGCATAGGTTCAACATCGTAAGTCCACTATGTAATTGCGGTTCCGCGAACGAGGATAATAAGTGTTTCATCCTGCATTGCCCCTTGCTTTCTCACCTTCGCAGAAAGCTCCTTGGTAAGCTCTTCTGTTCAGAAATTCAGCATGGATGTTTCCAACTTTGATGACGAGTTTGTTTACTCACTGATGTTATCTGGAGGTTCTGAACTTCGACATATTTTCAACAGAATGATTCTTGAATGTACCTTAGAGTACATCAAATCATCTAGACGTTTTGTGTTATTAGACTACAAAAATTAATAGCCCTTGAAAACAGGAACTTTGTGCTCTGTATCTTTCCGTGGCTGTATCCTTTTGTGTGTATGTATGTATGTATGTATGTATGTAATGTGTTTGTGTGTGTTAGTGTACTTTCGTCCTTTGTTGGAACATGGTTGTAGGAGGGAGAAGGCCTGGAGGCACTACAGTTTAAACTTTGATAGATCTGCTCAAGTCTGGACTTCCGAAGGTGCACGCTCGCTGCTCATCAAACCAAAAGCACCGAACTCAATGACGAATTATTTTCTCCTGGGCTGTCCCTCTTCTACGACTATGATTAGAACATTGTATATTGAATTGTAAGTGCCATACATAGTGGAAACTCACTGACAATAATTCCTTTCCCATTATGGATGGCATGTAGTTAATTTATCTTGGTGTTTATTACATAGTTTTTGTTTATTTAACCCTACAAGGGTTAGGCTTTTTTGAAGCTAAATAAATTGTGGGGGGGGGGTCCGTTGGATTTTTCGTTGCATACATGTTTCCGTTTATAGCCTTTGTTGGTAAAGTACGTCAGTAGTTCGTAAGTCCCTTCCTTAAACGTATAGTCGCCAGAAAAAAATATGTGGTAGACGAAGGGCAAGGCTGTAGGGATTGATTGTTTGGTGTGCTTGGGGTGTGTGGAAGTGCTGAGAAGATATTGGTGTGTCCCTGGGTTTGACCAACAAGTCTGTAGATAGAGTATTGTTTTCTTTGGTGGCAACTGTAACATCAAGAAAGTGTGCACAGGTGGGAGATATTTCTTTTTTAATGTTCAATTAATATTCAGAGTGTTGTTGAAACAGTCTCCAAAAAGCTAAAGAAGTTACATTTTGCTTAGTTGTGGTCTAGATTTATTTCTAAAGAACTTCCGATTGTTGAATTATGCAATGTCTCCAAATCATTGATGGATGCAATTTATACTCTTTTGCGCGCCATTTTGCATGTAATTTCTATTATTTTCGCTTTCATGTGTTTATGTGATCAGTTTATGCGACGGTATACTATGCTTGTTTTTATTGAATTGCATATCCATATATTTTTAAACTGAATCTTATCTGTTTGCAGAAATCCTTTAATATCAATATTAGTAATATTCAAGAAAAACAAGATTTATTTGAAAATAATCAATCATTCGTGGATCTTCAATCTAAGCTAAATTCGTTAATTAATACATGTTCGATTTCGGAACCTGTATCATGCAATTAATATTAGAATCGAATGATCAATGCGGCGTAACATAATAAGGTGCAACAAAAATAATTAACTAATTGACTAAAACAACTTAGTTTTACCAAATTGGTTCATACAATACACGATTTTCTGTCTTGATATCCAATCATTCTTTAATTTGCTGAGTTCATTTTGGTCGACTTCCACTCTTTTGATCATGCTTGGCATCACTTCTATGCCTGCTGAATCATTGGCTTAATGCAGTGCTGGTATATTATATTTAAATATTGTTGTGTTTCTTGAATAGATTAGGGTGTAAAACGTTCTGATTTTGGCAACTACCCCCAGAGATAAAACATTGCTCATTCTGTTTTTAATCTAGTTAACATGCCGGTTTTCTTACAAAGTTTGGAACGCCTCCTGCATTGTTTTTGTCATTCGGTGTTTCATTTTTCGATGCTTGTAGTTGCGTTATTAACAATTTTGCAAAATAGAACCTGGACAAAATGAAAAAACTTTGCATGAGAATCTTGTGCCTTCTTGCGATCTTGAAATTTAATTGCATGCAAACTGCACGCAGCTGGATAACACACAGAATCTAAATCTTTAATAATAACATTAGGAGAATGTAACATTCAAATCTTTGAATGGTTAATGTGGTTGTTTTCTCTTAACCAAATTGAACACCTTTCTGCATTAATCAGTGAAAATATTATTGAATTTAAAGGGTCAGTAGGCTCCATCTTTTCTACTTAATCTGACATTCCTGTTTTTGGAATGACCCTTGTAATCTACAAGAAGTGTGTAAATTATACGCATTCTATCTTTCCAAAGAAATCACAAAAATATTGAAAGTGTTGTAAACTCTTGTGGTCTCCTTCCCAAACAAATAAAATATCATCAATAAATAGAAGCCAAGATTATAGGTATTCCCCGTGTTCCAGCGCCTATTCCCCAACTAGATTCAGACAGATTGACGTAATTTACGGCCATAGGTGAGCCAATTGCCGTACCTTTGATTTCATGAAAGTATTGTTCCATGAAAGAGAGTGGATTGGTCTTTATTGTGAATGATATGACTATGGTGATCGTTGAAGATGAAATTTTATTATTTTTACGTTTTTCTAATACCTCGAAACAAGATTTTGATGTTTGATCACTGATTTTTCATCTAAATGTTTTTGGATTGCTCCGTTTGCGGGAAAATTTTTGTCGATTAAAGCGATATTAGAGATCAAATAGAAACAAGGCATTCGTTTCCATGCTCGTTTCCTCATAGCGACCTTGAAAAATTAAAACGATGGTTGATTTTTCTACGGCTCTGTCAAAGGATACCAGTAACGCAGAGAAGAGGCAGGGATGAAAAGTCCCGGAGCCCCAACCTGAATGGGGCTTCCACATTAAAAAATATATATATGATTGTCTCTTCCTGAGAAACTGAGACTGTGAAAACATTTAAAGATGCATTAACACTTCGTAGCCTTAATGGTTTGCAGTTTTTTTTATTGCAACGGCATGGGCACATATTTTGTTTGGGCCTCCATAGGCTTTGTCCTATTGGTACCCAAGCCTAAAGTGAGTCTTATTTAGCCCTCCTGCATGGAGTCTTGTTTTTATTTGACCCCTGAAAGGGGTCTTGTTTTTTACCACCAATGCATAGAGTGACACTTGATTTATTTAGGCCTTTGGGTGGATCTTGCATTATCTGGGAGCCCTGAAAACAGTCTTGTTTTTCATTTGGGTCACCCATCAGGAGCCCTGGCGTCTCTTCTATAAAAGTAGACATTCTAACAAACATTCGCGGAATAAGGAAGAAGTTCAGTGTTTTAAAGTAAAGGGCCTGATCACATAAAACTTGTCTCCCTTTTCTCGCAAGGGCTTCTGTTGTCTGAGGGCTTCAGAATCTTCTCGACGGCCCTGATGGATACCGTTTGGCAATGGATAATACAGAGTTGTCTAAAACCTCTATAGTAATAATGATATAATTAGCATATAGATTTAGATATATTTTATGAATTATTCCTTCTGTTTTATATATATAAATATATATATAAAATCAGTATATTGATTTGTCCGTGATAAAAGTGCTCAATTCATATAAGTAGAGCGTAGTACACATAGAATAAAAAAATCAAACAACTATATTCATCTCTAGAAGCCTGTTTCGTGATAGACTCACTCTTCAGGAGATGTTAATGTTAACATTAACAACATAAACATTAACATCATTAACAACATTACAGGGGCGGATCCAGACGAAATTGCGACTGTCGCATTGCGGCGTAGCCGCCAATATACAGTGAGACACGCGGCGAAGCCGCGCATGTATTCAGGGTTTGGGGGCGAAGCCCCCGAAAATTTTTTCGGCCACACCCTTTCCTATTGCAGGAAACGCCCACCTCACGTCTTCAAGATGGGTAACGGCTTTTCAAAACATTATATTTCTCTCATTATCAATACGCTTTACAGAGTAAGATATTTTCGGAAACAGTCGGAAATAGTCACTTTATACAGAGAAATGGTCTTATATACAGCTAAATACCTATATACACCGCATTGGTCTTGAAGACTTCGTAAGCCCATTTTTTCTATGTATTGCTATATACAGCCATATACAGCTATATACAAGGAAAGGGTGTTTTTTTTCTTTTTTTATATTCAATGAAAACAATTAAAAGAAACAAACAACAAGATTTATAAACTACGTGCCATCCATAGCGGGAAAGGACATATTTACAATTTTAAATATATGGAATTAATTTGACTAATACATACATACAGATAGGGACTTACATACAAACATACACACAGATACATTCACACATGGTACACATAAACAGTACACATAAACAGATACAGTCACTTGACATGTCGAGCACGGATTCTTTGTTTCCAGAAAATGCTAAGTTTCTTAATCTACTAGATCAAAACGCTTGGATGGTTTAATGTACTTTATATTAGCTTCAATATTCATTCTGTTGATGATGTATGGAAATTCAGCACTTCCATGCAATAGCAGTGAACAAAATAAATTATCTTCAAGGTTGGAAATATCTAGGTTCAGAAATATTGAGAGTTCGCCATGGAGATTCTCACGAACGTTGTTAAGCAAAGGGCAGTGCAGGAGGAAATGCTTGTTATCCTCATTTGCTGTATCGCAATTGCAAAGTGACTTACGGCGTTATAATCTGTGCCTAAACCTATTCTCGTTTAGTGCACTGAACTGCAAGCGCAATTTCGTTAAAATTCTAATACCCTCAATAACGTATATGTTGTAAACAAAGTTTTTTGTTGGACGTATCTTAGAGAGCAGCTTTCGCTTGAATTTGGCAATAGACTTTCTATTCAAATTCGCATTACTAAAATAATAATTTGAAAAACGCACAGTCTTGTCAAAAGAGGGAGAATACATCCTCTGATTTCTAAGACTATAGCTGGTTTTTCGTTCAGCAGGGATTTCTTTGAAGAGATATTCTGGGACCTGTTTATTTTTCAGATTGAAAAAATGACATAAAGGACGGTACCATCTTCTACTGTAAAGGGTTTCCCATCCCAACTCATTATAAACCTATTGCCTATTTATACCTTTCCACGCACCAGAGACAGCCAGTGCTGCAGAATACTGGGTTTGTTCCAATTTTTGTGTAAAACCTAGCCACATTTCTGGGTCATACCTATGATACAGTAAGTCACCATAGTCAAGGTGAGGCCTTACGTATAATTTATAAGATAGATTAAGAACATTTCTGGAAACATACTTTGACAGATATCGTATCAGACAGAGACGTAGGAACCGGGGGGCACTAGGGGCTCGTGCCCACTCACTTTTTTGCAAACATTAAAAAAGTGTCCTCAAATTTGAAAAATGTGCCCTTTTTTAAGGTGAAGTGCCCTTTTTTTACTCCGATAAAATTGAAATGTGCCCTTCTACAATCACGAATTTTCTTTTAAAGAAGAGTTTCTTTTAGTCACAAAAAATAGATTAAAGGGCCCTTTTTCTCGAAGATTAATAAAAAATCGCATTGTTACAATTTTGAAAAAAATTGTT
>JAYJMH010019505.1:0-20070 GCA_036873815.1 Phacellophora camtschatica
GGAGAATTTACTATGGTTTGAAATATTTCAAACCATAGTAAAAATTTCTATTTACTATATTCAAACCAAAATTTTATAGCTTTATTGCTGGTTCAAAATTAAGATATTTCTAGTTACGAGTATAGGGCCGGCCCCAGAAATATTTGGAGGGGGGTGTCGCAAAATAATTTTTCCAAGTAGAATCCAAAATTTAACGAGTCTGGTTTTACCGGGTTTATCGTCAAACATTTGATTTGCCGAGTACCGTAAATCCTTGAAAAAGCCAAGTAACGTAAATCCAGATTAGGGGGCGTAATTTTCTCAGAACAATAGAGAACAAAGGTTGGAAATTATTTAGGGGGCTACAGCCATTTTTATGTTAATTTTTCTTTCTTTCAAAGTTCACTGAGCTATGTTCATGTTTAATAATCCCTCCCTCGAATTAGTCAGGGCTGGATTCACAAGTAAGAGGGATGTAACTTGTATAATCTAGTAAGTTAGTATGTAACCTGGTATATAAGGGGTAGAATAACCTGCGTGCATCCTCAAAACGGTCCTCAAGAAAATTTCCTCGTAGAAAGTTTTGAGGATGCACGCAGGCTAGGGGTGGAACTGAATCAATAGCTTGGGGGCTCTTGTCTACATCTTTGTGTCTGGAATCGCGATTCGATAAATAGATTTTTGGGTCAAAAAAATGTTTCATCAAAAATGATAATTTTGGCTCTAAAACTGTGAAATCTCATATTTGTGTGTAGATTATTAAGAAATAGCATATAAAAGTTAACAAAAAGATGTTATTGGCAGCAAAATTCCATCACAATAGGCTCCATACTATTATATTCTTGGATATGCGTTCTCCTTCCATTATATTTTTGGGTCAGCGCAGTTTTGAAATGAAATTTGGGTCAGAAATGCGCAACTTTTTGTTGTTTCTAGAGAGGCCTTTTTAGATTCTATATATTAGCTTATTTACCTTACTAAGTAAATATTTTTATTATAAAACTGGTAATATACGGTCAGAAATTATTTTGAGATATACACCTCTATCCAATAATCGTCTCATCAGAATCTTTAAAGATTTACAGGAATCTTCAAATTCCAAAATATGAAAAAAGTAGGCCTACTTGTAGCATAAACAAATGAAACTTTTAACGTTTACCACAATGTGTATTTTTTTCGTATAACTAGTCTAAATCATCAATTCATTGTTCGCATGCGTATAACTAATCTAAACCACAAATGAAAATCATATTTTTGTTTGGCCAAGTTTAATTCTAATAATTTACCCTAATTTGGTTGTTTTTATGTCTGTTCTGGCTAGAGCTGATGTTAGTTGTTTTATGTTTAATTCGCCGTCTCTTACTTCTGTCAGTTTTTGTTCACCGAGAAACAATTTTGTCACCGATGTTCACCGACCGACATGCAAATCGCCAGCAAATTATGTTGTAAATTTGCTAAATATTGGTGCTTTGTATTATGTAATTTTTATATTTTGTGCATGTTTTCATCCAAGGGAGAGCTTGTTTATGCTAATTTCGGCCGAACAAAGGACTTCACTGCATTGGAAAAAGCAGGCATCAATGTCACAGGAAAAGTTGTGATGATGAGATATGGTCCAACATCAAGGGGATCAAAGGTTTGAGAATTCATATACTTGCTAAATTTGTTGATTTGTTGAATGAAAAAGTTTTCACTGACACCGGCAATTCAGTTGGGTTTTCCACGTGCGAGTGGAATTCTAATCTCATTCCATTAGATCCCTGTTCTTTCGTTCTCAAAACAAACACATCAAAAATTGGGGTAAAATGGGGCAGGATAAAACAAGAGAACACGATTTTTACTCACTTTTACCTTGTTATCATCGAAAAATCGAAGTCAATTCTTAGCAACATGAAGATTTTTACAAATGACTGTCTACCTTGAAAGTTCGCATTCTTCGATTCTTCGAACGGATTCTTTGAACGTTCACGGGACATTCGAAATTTTAAAACGATGCCAAATAATTTTGTCCCGATTTTTGATATGTTTCACCAAGATTCGCAGTGTGAGCGTCCATCAGTTTGTCAGTAGCGATAACTACGACCATTGTAATAAGTCTAATGGAATTCTGTGTTTTTATTTTAGTTTAAATGAAATATCTGTTTTTGAACATTCGTTGTTGTTGCTGCCTTTTGCCAAACGTGTAGGCTGTAGGCTGAAACTACATTATTTAATGAAGTTCATTCTGTTTTTATACTTCTCCTTTGCTATCTTGTAATCTGGACTAAAGTTCCTAATTTCGCTGCTGTGTATGGTTCAATTCTATGTTGTGACAAATTGTGACATTAATAATTTCAGTTCCCACCGATATTTTAGAGAAGAAATGCCCTTGGTACCTGGACTTATTACACTAGCCACACACGTTAAGGTGTGAGAGAGCAAAAGGTGGCAATTCTGTTTTTAATTAATTGTGTATTTCCTTTTATATTATCCCTTGGCACGAGGTTGACGTTCAATGACATCATATCTCAATGACAATGACGTCATATCGCAAAATCAAGCATTGCAAACAACATTAAATCCACTGATGATTGCATTGAATTCAAACAAGTTTGTGTCTCTGATGAACGCCATTTGATTTCAGTTTTTATTTGAATTCAAATACATCATGTTTTATTTTTTTCTATTTAAGGTTGCCAACGCTGAAGCAAGAGGGGCTGTTGGCGTTATTCTGTTTTCCGACCCAGCGCAGTATAACCCTTATGGTGAGAAGAATAAATATCCAAAGGGTTGGGGGCTTCCAGAAACTGGAATACAACGAGGAACCATCATTCGTCGCCAAGGAGATGCACTTTCACGAGAATACCCTTCAAAAGGTGGGTGTAGAATAGTAATGTATAAGTAGACGGGGGTAGGACAGGGAGATGCAGCCTGCCTTTAATTTTTTGGAGGGGTGCTTAGCCCCTTTATTATTATTAGAAGTTTTTTGGGGCACCCTGTATTTAAAAAAATAACATTATTGAGAGCCCATTGTTTATGAAAAATTTGCCTTTTTACTACTTGTAAGAAATTGCGGTATATATTTATGTATGTATGACTAAAATTATATTGTTTGTCATCTATAATAGAATATGTTAAACTAATTGCCAAATATATTTGTTTTATTCATAATTTTATATTTCGTTTCAGATGGCTACTACAGACTGAATCAGACTAAAGCAAGTCCCTTACCAAAAATTCCATCTCAACCCATTCAATTCAAAGACGCTGAAATCTTACTCAGGTTTAAAGTTTATTTAATCGTCCATCACAAATAATTAGGGTACCAAACAAATGAAGTCAATCTGTTTTGAATTCACTGTTACCTATATTTCTTAGTACAGACAATAAAAATCCGTGATAAAATCCACGAATGCTCAACATTATCTTTGAAGTCATAAACATTTCCATTTTGCAATAACATTGAAATTGAGTCATTTTTCAATGTTTTTTTTTTTTAATTTAATATTGATTTCATGTTGATGGCTATGTCTGCCTCGTCTTAAATTGTTTTAAATATCCATAGCTTGCAAGCGGAGGTATAGCAAATGTTAACTGCTAGCTTCTTTCTTCTTCAATTTCTAAAATAGTATTCGTGTTTTGGGTGTAATCAGTCTCCTTTCTTTGTTTTACAAGCATTGCTTAATTATGCTCAGTGATCTTGTTGCTTTGCTATTTTTAACTAAAAGGACGCATTTGAGATATCTATAGATATTTTTAATGTAATTTTTGAGCAACCTTAAAACGATGTTTACTGCCCCAGGAATACATTTTGCTGACCCCTAAATATTGAGCCAATTTTTTTAGGGACTGTAAACATTATCATGGATTCTTGAGATACCCTAAATTTTGTTAAATTTTGTTTTACTCTCAATTAACAAGACCTAGCAGTCATCAGTGAATTCTATATTTCGGGCATCTATGTTCCAAAATCTTTAAAAATATTCTCTTTGAAAGTCTCCACGTGCCCCGAGTATCGTTGGCGATAGTTCACGTACCTGAAATATCAACTTTCTTTTCGTAAAGTAACGGACCCCAAATATTGTTGACGAAATTTACATACACTAAATGTTGATTTTGGGAAAAATTTTAAACCTCAAATATTGAATTAAATTTTGGAGGGTTCCTCCATGGGGTTTACTGGCTACGTTTTTTTTCAGGAGAATGGATGGCATAAATGGCTCGAAAGAGTTTCAGGGCAATGGACAATTCACATACAACATGAATTCGACATTGTAAGTTAATGCTTGAGTGTAGTGAGATTGATGAGCAACCTTTTTATCTTTTCCTTTCAATCTATTTTTGTAATTTCTTATATTTTACATTGCAATGATGTCAAACGAAGCAGATTCTTTCCATTTTAAAGTGAATGTGTTTTTGGAGTGTATATGAGTCAAATATACAAGTGTACAGCAACAGTTTTTAAAGCAATTTACTGTTGAAAATTGGTCTCATCAATATTTATGTTTATTTTTGGAAGGACATGGCTGGAAAATTGTTTACGGCATGCGACCAACCAAATTTTATTTCAAATTTCTTTACAAAGATTGGCAATTGCCTGATTGAATGTTATGAACAATGCAACTTTGAACGAAAATCTGCTTCATTCTTTTGAGTTTTGAAAGAGTTGCGTTTCGAAAAACATTTTCGTGCTATTTTATGCCCTGTAGAGGAATTCCACTGCGCTGGGTCGGAAAACAGAATAACGCCAACAGCCCTTCTTGCTTCAGCGTTGGCAACCTTAAGTGAAAATTAGTACCCGCGAAAACTTGGCTTTAAAAAATTCGTGAACCAAGTACTCACGAAAGAAATAGAGCAGGTCACTTTCGAAAATTAGTACCAATGAGGTAAGCACCGTATTTTCTCCAATAAACGCCTAGGGCGTTTATAATTTATTTTGGTTTTGAAGAAGGCGTTTATTGGAGAGGGGCTTTTAATAGAGGGGCGTTTATTAACAAAAAACATTTTTCTCGAAGAAGAACCACCAACACGAGGAGAAAAAAGTGTATCGAATGTTTCCGGAGTACAATTTTTGAAATAAACACGTTTAAGCCTATCAATCTCGTCTGATATTTTCCATTTATAAACATTTTCAAGCCTTTTTCTCAGGTTCATTGTTTAAGGAAATACATCCCGGACAATATTCCAGTAAACGCCCCCTCAGAGGTGAATTTAGAGGGATAAGGGCGTTTATAGCACTAAAAAAATTGCGCGGGGCGTTTATTGCAATGGGGCGTTTAAAAAATAGGGGGCGTTAATTAGAGAAAATACGGTGAAGAGACTTGATACTTTATTTGGAAAAATCAACTAAATAATTGCTGAATAATCCCAATGATAATTACAGACATTGGAGTTGCTCTTTCTAATGAACTACTGAAAATTGGTTGCTTATGGAAAAAGTCTTACAGTTAACATTTTGAAATTTGATAAATTAATGGAACGCAACGATAAAAATTTAATTGTTGCATGAAGACAATAAAGCTTACAATTCAGAAATTGATCCTAGCCATTATCAAACCATTCGATTTTGCAGAAACACAAACTTTCAATTTTGTCTAGTTCGCAAAAATTTCGTCGATTTTCTCAAGCAAGGAATCAAACCCTTAAGTTAAAGCATCTTCTATAATCTTCATGTAGAATTAAGAAGAAGCAAATCTGCTTTACAGTAGCTTTTCAAGCGTGTAACTATTTACTTAGCCACGACTGACTAAACAGCTATACACTAAACCACGTAAATTGCTTTCTCACTGTCGCCTTACCATACGTTAAAAAAATTAAAAAATATCCTATTTATTCGGTTTTTGCTGAGAAAAAGAATTTATTGTAAAAAAGAAACTATATTTTTTCATATACAAATAAAAAACTTTATATTTAAACTACAAAAATTTTAAACTATAAGGCAAAATAACAAAATTAGGTTTCGACTTGAAGGAAAAGGTATTGCTGCAGTTGAAGACAAGAGGGATAGTTCCCACGGGTTTTCTTTTAAACTAATTTTTTGAAAAGATTCAAGGGAATCCCAATGCATATATTGTGATCAAGAGATGACCTATCGGGTAGAGCCTCTGTAACTAAACTACGTATTAACGTTCACTACCACACGTCATGTGAATATCATACTATTTTGGGTTCATGGACACTGCATCATCCACGTTGCTTGAAACTGTAACTATCCCTTTGCTTATTGTGGGTCAATTATATGGGTCCCACAACCGCATAACCACACATTTTTAAACGTTAACTCACTGATGAGACTGTCGGTGGGCTGCGAAAATTTTGAGAATTTATATATATATATGTATATTTAATGTGCTTATGTGAACAAAATGGTTTATTATGAAACATGAAACTAGAACTTACCGTATAACACACGGGATTTTTTGCCTCGCTAAAAGAAAAACACACATTTTTTGCCTCGGTAAAAGTTAACCACACCTCTTTAACCGCTTACCGCACTATAAATTTGGTCGATGACCGTAATCGCAGAAATTTTTGAAAATTTGCTAACCGTTAACCGCTAGCCCTAACCGCCTAACCGCGAAACTATGATGGAGTTTTATTGGATATAGAGCAACATGGTTTTACGTAAATTATTTCTTGTAAAGAAATTTCCGTTAGTGGCCAGACCAAGTCATTATACATAAGATGAAAATAACAATAAATAAAAATAACAAAATAACAAAGTTGACTGGATCAAGCCACTTCTTACTGGTCAAATGTTGTAATAATTTAGAAATTTTTCATTGTCTAAATTATGTTTCAAATGCACTATAAAGATATGATATACTCATGAATTCACTCACACAGAGGTGTAGGAAGGTATTTTGAGGTGGAGGGGGAGGGGGCATAATGAGAAAGGGTCACTTTTATGGTACTTTTGGGGGCAAATTCGTTAAAGGGAGAGAAACAATAGACATTGCAAGCCTGAATTTGAAATCTTCCAAAACCCAGGGGAACACTTTATATCAATGTCTAAAATTTTAATGTTTTACGTATTATCTGGCAAAATTTAATCATTTCCAACACTGCATTTACGCCACACGTTTTACGTGTTTTTCTTCACTAGCAAATATAGTTTCCATGCAAAATATCAAACAAGGGTTAGAAATTAAGGTTAAACGGAAACATATTAACGCCTTATGTGAGCTTTTAATCATCAACACAATAATGAATTTATCATTTGTTTGCATTCATTCAAGGAAAGTCACAGTTTCTGTTCATACAAAATTAGAGTCACGACCGACGTATGTTGTTTCCGGAAAAATTTATGGAAAAACCGAACCAGGTTAGTATTCAAATTTAGGATTTGGGCTTTCTTATTCCTTTCCCGTTGCTAAAAATTGCAATCATCACTCTTTTAGGCCCTAAATATTCCAGGCTTTGAGCTGAGAGGGGAAATTTCATCTTCCTATCATTCTTTGTATTCTTCCTCTTGCGTTTATATGACAAACGGGCCAGCCTGGTTAGGTGAGATCTCATTCTGAGAGGTGGATCTCACTCAGGTGGGATAAATATTTCCAAGTGAATGCTGGACGGTGGGATGAAATCTGGAAGGTGGAACGAAAACGTACGCATGCGTTCATTACACTCAACCTTTTGTTTAGATTTCTCTAATCTTTTAGCACCTATAATCTAGAAGGTGGGATGATTTCTCATATAAACGAAGGATAAACTGATCTCGCTTCTCAGCTGATAGTCTGAACGATGGGATGCGTTTGAACAGAATTATGTTAATTTCAAACATTTCAACGTTGATTGGTCTCTTAGGCCCCGTTTACACGAGACCAGAAAAATATTCACGCGGATGAAAATGCGCTCAGCTAGCCTTCCCGTTTTCAGGAGACCTGGTTAACCGCACTAATATTCGTCCTCCTAGGCGAACGAATATTTATACACTAGGAAGGTGAACGAAATGGAAATTCGTCCAGACAAATTTTAGTACGACACCCGTGTAAACGCATTTTACCGTATGAATATTAGTTCACCTTCCTAATGAACAAATATCAGTTCACCTTGCTGGAAGAATATTAGTGTGGTTAACCAGGTCTCGTGTAAACGGGAAGTGAACTTTTATCCGCACGAATATTCGTAAGGTCTCATGTAAACGAGGGCTTATACTAACTTTGTATGTAAGTTCTATTCCTTGGGGAAGAAGACGTAACCCTTTCACTCTGGGAGTAGACTTGCTCCAAGTCTTTTTCGTTAAAGTATAAAAAAGTCTTCTCTGGGAAAGACTATATAGGCCATTGATAAGGGATTGATAAACAGTGTAGAACTTCAAAGTTTAGATGTTACCCTTTGATAAATGAACCTGAGATTGCTCGTTGATTAAAGATAGATTTAGTGTCAATGTGTAAGTGTTGATTGATTGATTGATTAATTTTATTAGCTGATTGATTGATAGTGGTTCATTAAAAGACATTGTTTTGATACATTTGCAGACCGATTGGTGTTATTAGGAAATCATCGAGATTCTTGGGTATTTGGAGCTGGAGACGCTTCAAGCGGGCAAGCTGCACTTTTGGAGATGTCAAGGGCACTTGGAACATTGAAGAAAAATGGTAGATCTTCCACTGTTTGTTCTCAAAGTTTTAACTTTTTCCTCCGCAGATTTTTTCACGTTCTCCTTTTCACGTTCTCCTTTTCATTGTTCGCCCAAATACTGCTTTTGATGCACTGTCATCGACTTCGATCCCAAAGACAATTTTATAATTTCAATGGCATGTATCCGAGATTATCAAAACCAAAATGTAGGATCGAAAACGAGATGATTGATTCTCCGAACAAGGCCAGTCTAATATAATAATAGGCCCGTTCCAATAAAGATTGCGGTGGGGATTTTTAATAAAATCAGTATTGACTATTCTGTTGATATAGACTTTCCCGAATTCCATTTGAAGAAAATGTTTGCTTCTTACAAAAAAAATACTCCAGTGCACTATTGAAAATGTAATTAAATGCAGAAAACCGCACGGCTACACGGTCAGTTACCAGAACTCTTTTTATAACCAATAATTTATGGTCAAGGTTCTCTTCATGTTTTGTTAAGTCAGGCCTCTTTCGTGGAATGGAAACAAGGCCAATCTTGAAAAAAGAAGAATTAAGAGATCTTTGACCGTAAGTTATTGGCCACGAAAAAAGTTATTGCTCAATGGTTGTATAGTCATGCGGTTTTTTTCATTTAATCGCATTTCCAATAAATAATTTTAATTTGACAGTCTTTTTGTAACAAGAACATTTCATTTATAGAATTCGGGAAATTCCTACTCCATCACAAAACGCATAGGGTATAGAGAAAAGATCTCGTGTTGGAATTGTCAATTGCTATTTCTTGCTCTTTCTGTTTCGTTTTCTCCCACAGTGCTGTGCCAGGAAATTTTTGAAAATGGGTGGAATTTACTTCAAGTCCTATTTCAAATCGTTTAAAGCGATATTTAAATATATTCTCTGAAATAATACCAATATATCTCAATATATTAAAATACCAATATATCTCAAAAAGCTTAGTAATCTAAAGTCAAACAAAATTTTAGAAAGTCATCGTTTTGTGATCTTTCTCTATGTATACAATGCTTGGCATAGCTTAACTGCTTACCCTCCAAAATGCAGTTGAGATAGAAGGGCTACGATATGTTTAGCTTTTGCTTAATTTGTATAATGGCCGAATGGCATGATTGTTTATCAATTTGTTTTTACTGCAAATAAAGCATGTTTGCAAATACGTCTGTTTATTTGACTACCACATACCCTTTAATCGTCGCATCATTTTGAACATTTTCACAGCAGGGTTAAGAACCTTTGCTGTGCTAAGGTTTTAAAATTAATTTTCTATACGCGGTTTTTTACTGTATAGCAAACAGTAAAATCTTAAAGCGTACAAAAGCGTACAAATCGTAAAGCGTACAAATTTGGTTGTATATTTTTGAAGGTAGCCATTTATATTTTTGTTGGGAGACTCTGGTAACCATGAAGGTTGAACGGTCGGCCAAGGTATTTGTCAAAAATATTAAAGCTGAACACATGAATGCTTGTTCTTCTTTGAAACTTTTTTTGGTTGGGACTTTTTCGGATACGCTGTAGTCAATATATTTTAGTCATTATATCTCTGACAGCAACCTTTCTAAGAACAAGGTAATCTACGAACAAGGCAATCTAAGAACGAGTCAATCTAAGAGCAAGGAAATCTAAGAACGAGGAAAATCCTACTCTGCGATGATTCTACAAACGAGGCAATCCAAGAACGAGGCAGATCCTACTCTGAGATATACCGAGTGTCCCAAAAATTAAATGTATTAGGTTTGATCCACGCTAGAAGTAACACTTACTCCAATCCATCTAGAACAATTTTTAAAGTATTCTTCAATAGCTAGCTTGAAAACAGAGAACCTGTTTATTGATATAGAAAATAGATACCTTGTTTGTAGAAATCAATTTCTTCAACGAAGCTTAGGTCAAAATCGAAAGCTCTCGTTTGGGGTTAGAGAAAAATTTGAGTTTTCAAAATTGATATTTCGACTCTCCATGCACCGAAAGCAACAAATTAGGTATCTATGTTTAGGTTAGCTATTGAAGAATACTTTAAAAATTATTTTGGATAGATTGGAGTAACCATTTTATCACTAGCCTTGATCAAACCTGATTCATTTTTTTGGGGACACCTGGTTGGGAAAAGTACCATACTTGATTGACTTATTTATTTATCAAATAGGCTGGAGACCACGTCGAAGCATCATGCTATGCAGTTGGGACGCAGAGGAATATGGAATCCATGGTTCTACAGAATGGGTAGAGGTAATAGAAGAGATGGCTCCACCCCGCTTTTTACTAAGATTCGTTACTTATCATTCTGAAATTTTTGAACATCACAAAGGTTCTATAACAAGAAAATTGGAAGTTATTAATAACAAATTACATAGCTTTTTTTACTTTTAACTTTTATTACGGTATAAAATACAGCAAATTCCGCATGTGAAACTACTTCTTTCAATTGCAAGAACTCCGATAATTTGTTAATAAAAATACCGAAACGTTTAAAGAAACTAGAATTAAAGTGTAATGAGGAAATGTGTTATATAGTTGAATGCATGAATTTTCCGTATACTTTCTCTTAGTACCTCCAAATGTATCCATTACATTTTTTAAGCTTTTATGAGCCGCAATTAATAACTTTTATTGTGTTAAGGTAACTCTGTAGACAAGCCGTACTCTGGCTCTTTGATTTACTTGCAGGCGCCAAGACACGGCTTATGCCATTTTATTGTTTAAGACAGGCCTGCTTTTGCAGCTTTGTTCGCGGTACAATTGAAATTCTGAGTCCGTTAAATAGCCTGGTCCATAATCCTCGGTTTGTGTATCATCATCATCATCATCATCATCATCATCATCATCATCATCATCATTGCTAAAACGCATTACCTATTTAGATTGTTTACAAGGTATCGCACCAAAGATAAAACAAGAACAAAATCAAAATAAAATACAGCGAAAAAAAATGGCAATAAACAAATGTTTGGTGTTGGAGAATCCAGTTTTGTCAATTGTGAGTTTGCCGGCAGACACAGTTAATATTAGATAAAGCTAGGGGTGTAGCTCTCAAATTATCATAAGCTAGATATAACAACATTGAAAATTGAAATTGGTTGTTTGGGTAAAAGAAAGCTGAGATTCATTTCAAAATAGTTACAGCCAGGAATGCACTTTATTCGTCGGTTAAAGAGCGGTAAAAGTACAAGGGGTATTGCTAGACTTGTTGCCCGAGTCTCGATTTGCTTTGCCAGATCTGTGGGGTATTGCACGAAATAGCCCTGGGTACGAAGTTGGGTCGAATGCTGATTGTCATGCTTATTGCTTCTCGTTAGTCAATGAAACCGCATAATGGCCAGGTACCAGGGGTATTGTGTGAAATAGCCCTGGGTAAGAGGTTATATTAATGGAAATTATGTAACGAGGCTATGTTGAGATTCAAAAATGATGGTTGTTGTATGTGAGGTTTTACTCCATGTTTAATTATTTCATGCATATTGTTTCCTGAAATTGAAATGAAACATGACTTTTTCATTCAAGGAGCATGCATCAATGTTACAAGAGCAAGCCATCGCCTATCTTAATGTTGATATTGCTGTTGAAGGTAGAATCCTTGCAATATAATACATTTTGTAATTCAAGATTTGTTTCACTTTCCTTGTCTTGTATTTTTAGTTATCCAAAAACATTATCCAAACACTTTCTCTCTCGATTTTTTGTGTTGCGACGAATATTTTGTACAGGTGTGCCAGACCCACGGGTGCAGCAGGGGCAGTTGCCTCCTTGCCCTGCCAAAAATGATAATTTTTTTTATTTTTCTTTTCTTTCCGGCAACCTCGATTCTGTAAATATTTTGTCCACTCATACTTCTGTTGTTTATGTTGCACAAAATTACAATTTGAAGTGATTTTATGAATCGTATTTCAGGAAACTATACTGTTCGCTTACGAGGAACTCCAGAACTTGATAATGCCTTTTTTGAGGCTACAAAGAAGGTAGGATGCAGCAGAATTTATTTACTTGTTTAACACCTTAAATACCGGATTGTTTTTTGTTCCTGACTGCTCTTTGTATCGGATTGTTTTTCCCACCAGATAAATGTTTTGATTAGACTTATTACAAGAATCTCAGTTTCACTCCTCCGCCAGATATGCCACCGCACTGCTACAATAGATAAATATGTTTTGAGCGAGATATATACGACAACAACAACGACGAGGAGCGAAAACAAAGGGTCTTGATGGTGGTGGCCTGTTAATGCGATTGTTAATGTTAATGTTAAAACTGTTAATGCGATTGTTTTAAAAGCCTATTTGTTATTTTTGCACGAAGCCGTGGGTGCACAGGATCGATTTAAAGATCGTATTTTCATGTTATCAATGTGATACAGTATTTCAAAAATGCAGCTGGATTCAATTTCAAGACATCATGAAATAAAATAATCTTTTGGCTTTTGGCTTAGCTTTTGGTTTAGCCTATGGCTTAGCTTAGTTATTAATTAAATTTTTCTACATGCTGATGATGTTCTTAAGTCACCACTTTTTGCACAGGCAGTAGAGTTTTTATTCTTGTTGATTTCGGTGAACGGCGTGAACATCAACATTGCAATTTGATTTGTTTTTTTCTTATTCAAAAAACTGGCCAAGTAACTTATGAGGTAAGGCTTAATGGAAGGATTACTTGATTATCAAATTATCAATGACACACTTTCGTTTCTATTTCGAACCATTCTCAAGCATTCTAAAATCACAGTTTTTGCTTTTCCCAAGCGTTCTTTTAGTCATTTCCTTTCGTGCAATAGCTGCATGGGACTTCGAGGTGGATTTCCAGAACAGATAACTGTGTTGCAGCTAGCAAATAAGATATTATCAAACGAAACTTGATAGTTTGCGTTGCTAGGAAAAAATATTACCATATATGTGTCACAATATTGTGAAGAACAGAAATTGCTTTCTATATTTAGATTTAAAAATCTCTAAAATAGTAAAATTTTGGTTAAAAGTGAGTTATATGCGAGGTGATAGGGTATTTTGCATTGCATATCGCATTTTGATTGGTGGTTTACAAACAAGGGGCCCAGGATTCCGAGCAATCATTCAAATTATTCATAGTTTTGTGTTTTTCTTCTGAAAATAGATAAAAGCTATTATAAATGTGGAACTTCAAGGCCTAAACTTTGCATCATCCAAATATAATTATACTTTTCTATAAATATAATTAGAACCAAAAAGATGAAAGTTTGAATTTAAAATTTGATGTTTTTTTGCGGCGTTTATTTATGTTGCTAATCTCGGAATTCACCTACAGCAAGCAACGATAAAATAGAACGATTCTAATTGACTAATTTATTGTTTTAGGTTCCCGCCCCAGATGACCCAAAGGTTACTCTTTTTGATGACTGGCTGAAAAAAAATCGCAATAAAAACGTTACAACAGAGCCAAAGTATGTTACTGATATGATGCTTTTAATTTAATATTTATCACGGGCCTGATTTTAGTGCTTAATTTCATTTCATTTTCATTTTTCATGGTGAAGAGAGGGGCAGGAATGCCAAATCTAATTGAGAAATTATAACGTTTGGTGAAGCCTTTGAAATTAAGAAGAAAAACTTATTTACTCTGCATTTATAGAATAAGGAATGAGGAATGAGGATGTTGAGAATAAGGAATAAGGAATGGCAATGTTGGGAATAAAAATGTTGGGAATGAAAATGTTGGAAATGAAGATGTTGAGAATGAAGATGTTGGGAATGAAAATTTTGGGAATGAGAATGTTGGAAATGAGGAATTATGCATGTATTTGTTGTATGAAAATTGCACTCGTGTCAAAATTTTTAACACAGTAAAACCTCGCAAAGAAGAATATGAAAATTAAGAATCAGTCAGATTGAAATGGATTCACCGGAGAAATAGAAGTTTCTTTTCGAGACAAAATCATAGGCTATTTGAATATTACTGATCATTAAATAAACCGACATTTCCTGAGGTTGAAGTTCTAGGTTTCAAAATGAGAAACTACTGCTTACTGGATGCTCAAAAGTTAGGTTTTTCTCTGCGGGGATTTACTGTAGTGTTCACTTTACATGTTGAATTTTTGCAGAACTGAAATTATGAACCAATAAAGAAATGCTGAAAAGAACAAGACTCAACACTAAATTTTACCTTCATACTTTACAAATATTGATTTTGATTAGCATAAGATAAACGTAGCTTCATCCATCTAGGACATCAATAAAATTTTGAAAATAATCGATTATGTAAATAATTCTTTTCACGTGTTAATAAACACTGTTAATTGATTGACTATTCCTCAGAATTTGATTTAATGATTAATGATTAATTACTAATAATTGATTAATGATTAATTAGTAATGAATGATTAACGATTAATGATTAACGATTAATGATTAACGATTAACGATTAATTATTTGTTTTACCGTAAATTGTAACTTGTAACTTCCATCTAAGTAAATCGTAGATGGCATACAATAATTTTTATTGACATTTCTTTTTGTATTTTAGTACGTTGGTTGCTACTTCAGGCAGTGATTATAAACCATTTTACCATACTCTTGGCATTTCTTGTGTTGATCTTAGATATATGTTTTCAAAGGTCAGTCTTCTTTAGATTTGAATTAGGATGTTCTGTGAGAACCTCTTGAGCTGCTGTCTTTTGTGTTTTTCTATGCTGTTTTCCATATTTTGTTGTTGTTTTTGTTGATCTGACAGTAATCTCAGTTATGGCCAGTTAAAACTAAAGTCGGGAATTTTGATTTGCGGACGGTCGTCATTTTAAAAACTTGATATTTTCTGTACCTTTTAACTTGTTCATGCGAAGGAACAGATATTTTTAAACATTTTTAGCACTTTGAATTAACTACAGGGGTATCGGTACCGGCGGTGTTAAGGTGTTATTTGTAAAATTTCATCTTTACCTGTATCTCGTGTATCTCTCATCTCGTGATCCTTTGTATAAACAAGCATAAAACTATGAGAAAAGCAACACATGCTCATTCTTTTGAAATACTGGGTGACCCAAAAAAGGCTACACGTTTGAAAAGCTGCTGTGGAGGAGCTTAATTTTTTATGTTATTATTTCTGGCTGGATATCATAAAAGAGGATTTAGCTTAAAGTTTGATAACATTAATACTTGGAAATATTTATTCAATAATTGCTGAGTTACATTAAATTAAAGTACAAATTTTGTGTTTTTGCAAAACGAGAGGTTTTGATTATGACCATGGGTGTCAAAGTCATGTGACCATTACAGTAAATTTATTTTGTGTACTTTTGACTGAATTTATATACGGTGGAGATCAGTATGGGACATTTTGAATGAACCAAAACGAAAGTAAGTAGATTCACTCAAGAATCAAACTATTCAATGTAACTTTTGGAGTCATAATTTATATTAAGATTCGCCAAGTCAGAAATAAGATACCCTCCTTCACCAGTGTCATTGCAATTAACCAGCAATTAAATTTTACTGTATCGTTGTGTGTTGCCATTCATTGATCGATACAGTCCAAATGTTAATTTTAGGGCCTCTTTGTCATTAACACCAATTTCAGTAATGCATTGGAACTATTACCAACTACTGGTTTCAAGGAAACACCAAATTTTGATTATTATTGGACATAACTCAGCGATAATTCTGTTGACTTCCCTGACCAAGGTATCAAACTCTTACTTGATGCCTCCTTAATGAAATTCAATTGGAAACAAAAAGATTAAATCTCCTCCACAATTGCTTTGCAAACGTGCAGCCTTATTTCTGAGACTCCTGGTATAATTAATAATATATTTCTTCTATGATTAATTTTTAGCATTGATGTGTTCTTTGATAGGTTCACAGAATTTTACCACACTTATACCCTATGTATCACTCGATTTTTTTTATAAAAAGCATCAAACTAAGGGGCATCCATAAAATGATGAAAAAGGTAATTCCTCCTCATTTCACACAAAGTGATGAAATTCATCACATAAAGCGGTGAAAAAGGAAAAAGCCTAAAACTATCAGAAAAACAAAATATTTTCCCGTGGTGATTTTTTTCAACAACCGTAATATGTATATCTTCTTTTTGTCATTGTTTTTCTCCATTTGTATTTTGTGGTAGGTTCATGGAGTTTATCCACACATGTATCCTATGTATCACTCCCTACATGATACTTTTCAATGGATGACAAAATTTGTAGATCCTGATTATCGTTATCATCTCACTGTGGGTAAAATGTGGCTAAAATTAGGCCTACTACTTGCTGATTCTTTGGTCCTTCCTTTAAACTTGTCAAGAGCTGCTACAAAAGTAGAATTTTTTGCAATAAAATTTGCCAAAGACCACAAAAAATATTTGGAGCCTCATGGTATAACGTGTGGTAAGTAGGTTTTCATTCCATTTGGGAATATTTTTAACCTCTACGTTTATAAGTTTTATTCATACCCCCGGAAGAGGTACACCCTAGTATAGAGGTACGATTACATGCCACCAATAAGGATGGATTTGAAAACGGTAAATAAACATGGGTATAATTTCCTTAATGTTGGGTGTGCTGGAATGAAACACAACGTTAATGTTTGGCATACACGAAAATTTAAACATTAAAGATTTGTGGGTTTAAATACTCTCAGCTGTACACCCTCGCTCGACCGTTGGACTTGTACCTCCTCCAAATTCATACCTAAATCTGTTCCCATAAGTCTGGGAACACTAAGATATGCCTTTATTATGCTGAAATATTTCTCTGCCTCCCCTCTTAAAGCACAATTTTATTTTAGTAATCGTTCCAGGGCTTTATTGTGGCGAACGTGATCGTATCTGATTGCTGTGTCAGTTAGCCAATAAAACTGCGGACTCTAGGAATCGTGGGTCGTGTTTTTTTTTCACATCAGCACCCACACATTTTTATTGTGTGTAGGACAAAATACATTCATGGGTGATGAGAAACTAAAAAATAGAAAACGCACAAAGATGAATACAGACATGAGTTGTATGAAACAATCAAAATGCATGGGTGTGATGGGAAACCAAAAAATAGACACACACACCGCTATTCCTAAAACCCGTGATCAAACAACATTGCTTTAAAGGAGTGTTCATGATTCTACAAACGATATTTCAAAGGCAATGATTTGTTGAAAAAGTTAGTTCCAATCTGTTCCAATTTGATTTTGTTCCAATTTGTTTTTGACTTTCATTCCGTGTTTTTACATGTGACCGAATTCAAAACACGGAATATGAGACAAGTAGAATGAGAAAAACTGAAGTTGGAACAAAATATAAACTCTACTTTTCCTAAAGCCCGTAATAATTCTACAAAAGATATTTCAAAGGCAATGATTTGTTGTTTACTTTCATTATTTTAAAAATACTGAACATACTTAACAACAACAAAATATTTATAAATACGAAACAATATTGTTTTTAGATCTTTTGGTGAAAGCCGCCGCAAACCTTACAAAGTCTGTTGCTGGTTTCGAAGAACGAATGAAAAATGTTGACCTTGACAAGTAAGTCATTTTGCACGAATTAGAAACCAAATATGATTCATAAACATAACAATTTTTTTACAAGAAGCCAACTCGGGCTTTTAACTTTCTTTCTGTTGTTTTGCTTCTGTTGCACACGCATGCGCGGTAAAAATTAAGCACAGAGTCTAACCATTGACTATGGTCTAACTCAGAGTCTAAAGAAATGATTCAATTAATTTGCTAGGAAATTATTTGATTTCAGTTAATTTCAGGGGCCCAAGTGAATGAAGATTAATTCAAATCCTATTAAATAAAAAAATGTTTAAAAAACTGTTTGAAATTTGGTAGAGTTTTTAGAAATTTTAAACTTATCCCACGAGCACAGTAAATTGCTAGTAAACCCTCCTGACGGTAAGCCAGATATTAGTTTTCATACTTACCTGACGGAGAAAAAAGCGTGATCACGTAGGCGCTTTTTCCAGGGTGAGGCCCTACCATTGCAGTTCGGTTTGGCTGACCTCTGCGATTACCCCAAACGTGGGTAACTCGACCGTAAACTTTCTGATAGTGGGGACCTGCGTTCGCGCTAGTCCTCTATAAAAAGTACAAACAAATTCTGTAAATTTTGGTATATGCTTAAAATATTCCACTTATAACTTCTGGTGGTACCTCCGGCTCCCAAAGTGATATATCATAATGATATCGTTCATATGCCTTGCTGTATTCGCACTGTCGCCTGTCACCACTTCTGATAAGTTCCTTCAGGTGAGCTTTGAAAGTGCAAGAGCATCTCATTGATTGACTTTTTGAATACAGAATTAAAAAAAATTTTTTTTTAATGCCAGATCTTTGCATGCTTGCCTGACATCATTCATGTCATGTTATTTCTTTTCAGTAAATATAAATTGAAACCACATACTTTCTGACCATCTTGACAAAATGTTGTCAAAAGTAATAATCTTCTAAACATTCTGACTTTCTTACAAAATCTTTTTAAACTGCCTATAAATGCAAGGGAAACAAACGAGCAATGAGGGTCCCGAAGGGTTGTCGGGCTCCGAGTCTCCAGGCCATATTTCAACGGGTTCCGAAAGGCAAAACTGCCGGGCTCCAGTGCTCTATCACACTCTTTTCAGGTCTCCAGGGCTCCACTGATTTCGTCAATTTTTGTAATAGTTGAGGCATAAATGGGACGACAGTCAATTGATATTTACAGATAAGTAAATTATATCTTTTTGTGGACACTGGATCTGTTCTGAACAAGCAGAACAAGCATGATTCCCCTGGAAAATAGTTTAGGTCATCTCTGTGTTTTGCTGAAAATGTTTGGAGTTAATGGTTCTGGTGCAAGTCTCGAAAAACCACTCACTCTATTGACGAATGGATCTTCCATCTATCTAAAGTATCTTCCTTCATACCATAGAGTGGGACAGTATGACGTCATGAAATAATAATTTTTTTTCTTCTAAATTGTAGCCATATAGTCTGAAAGCACACTATAAAACAACTTTGTGAAACATCAGCTAAATATGTTGAAGGACGTTCAGCATTGGCTGAATACATTATTTCTTTATCGAATCATTACTATTTGGGCTTGGTTCGTATATTTTGGAACCAAACTGAAAATATAGTAATTTGATAGGGAAAGAACCGGTTTTGCTGGTCATATCTCAGCCGATATTCAAAAGATTAAACTTATTTTCCATGTGTAAAGCTGTTCATTGTGTTTTCTCTCAAACTACACGTATTATGTAGTTTATAAGAAACATTAGACCCAAATTTCTCAGATATTACAATGGATTCTATTGCTCTATTGTTTCCCATAACAACATAAAGCGATAGAAAAGTTCAGAAACAACCTACCAACTCCAGAACTTATTTAATTATAAAGATAAATACGTGTATATGGTGCGAAATTCGAAGATCAATATAAATAAATGAAAATGGGTATTTCAAGAACATTTGTCTGAGAATGGGTCTTTCAAAAAATTTACCTAATTCATTCTGATAAATTTACCTGAGAACGGGTTCATTTTTTGAAATTCCAGCTACGTCATGAAATAATAATTTTTTTTC
>JAYJMH010019516.1:0-20069 GCA_036873815.1 Phacellophora camtschatica
CGAAGATCCTAAAGTTGTCTTTCAGAATTTACATTTTTTTTTAAAAATATCAGTGAATTGTAGCCTGTGTGCAGACTTTTTGGTTACTGGGGCGGGGAGGGAAGTTCTTCTTCCTCCTCTTCAGAAAACAAAAAGTCTGCACGCAGGCTAGTGAATTGAAGAGCACGAATATTTTCACTTTACCTCATACATTCCATATGTCCAGCCACCGTGACCTTGCTGTAATGACTGAACAACTTCTAAGTCGAGATCAATCTTTACTCTGTCTCCGATTGCCCACCTTGTGCTTTGTCCAGGTAATTCACAAGCAGGGAGACCGAGAATCGGTAAATGATCGCGATAAAACGAGTAGGCCTTAGCTTCACTTATTGACTTCACGTCGACCTAGTAGAAATTGGTTTATTGTAAGTACAGTAGGTGAATAAATACAACATGAGTTGCCGTATAAAAAAGTGAAAATTTCGAACATGTATAAAGGAAAAGTTTATATCAAACATTCACAAAACAAATCAGAGCAGCGTCGCCCTGAATATGACGTCGCCCTGTATGAAACACCTTCATTTTTATCATCAGTTCATTCTCTAGACGTTTTGGAAACATTTAATCTTATAAAGAGAGCATCTGGCTTGAAGTTAGAACATAGAGCTGTCAAAAATTCAGAAAGATTATCGAAAATACAAACGTGTTTCACTTCAGAGGCATGTTTCGTAGTACACAATCAATTCCACACATCTGGAATGCACCATTTAAACTGTTGTATACCACCATTCTATAACTTACCATCCCTTCAAAACCAACTCTGTAAAGATTTTTTGTGCCACCATCCCACAACACATATGCTGCACTTCTTGGGCTTGATGCACTCCAGTCTTGAATTTCGGTTATCTTCCCACGACGACCAGGTTCACCTGATATAGTAAAAAATTATAAAACATGTATGACGTAAATTTAAGACTGGAGCTGAACAAATCCAAAAATATTAGCATAAAAAGCAACTCATGCAAATCCCTTTTTTCCAATTTAACAGGAACAACAAGCAAAGAGTAGTACAAACTACAAAGAGTATAATCTGGCTTAATTTTTTTCTTCAATTTTTCTTTCAACACCAAAATTCAAAACTTTTTTACCCATATTCCAATTCAAATGTTTGTCCTGCAAAATTAAACATAATCCTGCAAAATTCTGAATTACAAATTGATCTCATTCTTTTCAGTTTTTCTTTCAAGCTCTTTCAGTTTCTAAATTTAGTTACCTATATTTCTTTTTAAACACACTAACTGTTAATGATTTTTTCATTTGAAAAACATATTAAAAATGACTTTTAGCAAAGAAGATCAATCAATAAACCTCCTCTACACTTCTACATTAAAATTTATTTGAAACTGCAAACCAACATATTTTAAAATTTGGCTACATTCAATGTAAGTAGTGCTCTTGCAAGACACAACACTTTCAGCTAAAAACGTTATACTATGTTCATAATTTTGATTTCACCGTCTTGGCCCTCCCATTGCCAATCAACTCCTCGAACAACACGAGCTCCAGGAAGTAATCCGCGAGCAGAAATCTTTTTGCTTTTCCTTCTTGGTTCAACTAGTATTCTACAAGATAATTATAATTATGAATAAATAAATAGAATAAATAGCATAAATAAAATGAATGAAATGAATGAAATGAACAAAATGAACAAAATGAATAAAATGAAGAAAATGAACAAAATTAATAAAACATTAATAAAATTAATAAAACATTAATAAAACATTAATAAAATTCATAAAAATAAATAAAATGGATAAAATTAATGAAATAAAAAAATTTTAAAAATAAATAAAAAAATTACTAAATTCTGCTGCTTTATCATTCTTATCAATAAATCATAAAAAATTAATTTACATAATTTTTGTTGACATTCATAATGAAATACATGTCCTTAAATCAAAATAAAATTCTTAAATATATACTTGTCATGATTGGAGGCAGGAAATCTATAGAACTTATGGCGCAAATGATGTTTGTCTGCATGGTAACAACCAGAACATAGTAGATAATTGACACATTCGGAACAGTCCCATCTTGTCCCAAAAATTGGCTGCATTCTGCATCCTTCACACATTGAACCTTCATGTTTGATACCTGTATGAAAAATGTCAAAAGTTTATAAAAACATAGTCTATAATTTTATAAAAGCAGATAAAGTAGAGAAAACCTCAATATATACAATATCAATATTTTCATCTAAAAACTATTTTGCTGTATTTTTGAAAATTTTTATGAATAATTTAGAAATAAATCATAAAGCTAGGTTTTTGTTTTAAAGAGAATTTAAAGTTTGTGTGCAAAAGTCTATATTTATGCTTAATTCAGTGTGCAGTTAGAAAACTTTCCAATTGGGTTGAAGACAATTCTTATTTGTTCTCAACATAAATTCTGAAAGATCTTTTACACACCAAGTTTAAATTCTCTAAACAAAAGCTACTTTATAATTCAATTCTAATCTATTCAGCAAAACTTTCAAAAATACAGCAAAATATTTCAGATTTGCACACCAATATTTTTTATAATATTATTGGAGAAAATAAAACAGATTTTTCTGTTGATCTTATCCCAGATTGGAAAGTTTGACATGCGGGAGAATTTTAACGTTATCCATGCTATAATTTGCCCATTTTTCTGATAAACAAAAAGAAAAACAATAGGCCCAAATAAATCCAGTGTGCAATCTGCAAACTTTCCAATCTGGATCTTATCTGGTATTATTTTCAGAACAAGACTGATTACTGTACTTTGATGCATGCAAAATATATTATGCACATATCTCTGGTTAATGCTATGGTTAAACAATGCATGAAAGCTATGGTTAAACAATGCATCTTTTGTTTTCAAAACAATAGGAGTTTCTATACACGCATACAACCCGTCTTTTTTAATAAACATTGTTGGTAGGCCTATTATTATTGTATTTCTATTAAATTTTATACCAGCAGGTCCACTGTCTAAAATTCTAAGATCATGGGCTCCATTACAACGATAATTAGCTGCTGTGCCATTATCCCAAACAACGACAACTTCTTCTGAACTCTCAAAGTTTCTCACTGTCCCCAAATGACCTTCTCCACCATCCTGTTTTCCCCATTTCCAATCAGGTCCTCGAACGACGCGTGCCCCTACAAATGGCTGAAGAAATTGTTCCCCCGATGCCATACTTGACAACTGCACTTCGAAGTGTACTCTCTAGACTTCTGATCGGCCACAGGACCATTTAACTTCATTAAAAAATCATTTTATCTTTCTTTCTCAGCGCAGCCACAGCAGCATCAATGGTGATGAAAACAAAAACATTTAATTATTGTTGCTGCTGTTGCACAGAGATTACTCCTCGTTTCCTTGTGTTTCTTGCACCTTTTTGCGGCAATGGCCGCCGCGAGTTGCAGTGGTGAAACAGCAACAAGAAAATCAAATCATCCCAAGAAATCGAAACGAACGAAAAGAATTATAGCTGCTCGAGCATTTCTTAAAAGCATCACTTTTAATGGTATTACATATGGTGAAGATTCGTTCATTCACAGGCCAACAGAATTAATCAATGCTTCATCAAGAACACAAAATGGGCCTATTTCAACTCGTGTAAAAGTTTTACGCCAGCAGCAGGATTCATTTGACGAAGACGAAGAGCTTATATCGGCTTTGCAAAACACGAGCAGAGTGCAGCTGCATCACAGTACGTCGGTTGCTTGCACAAACATTTTTGAAGAAGGGGTAAGTCGACGTGTACTACTAGGTGGTGGATCAGTCCTGAAATTATTGAAGAGCCAATCCTGTATCGATGCCAGTTCGTTATCATCATCAGGAGAAAAACAACAGGGGAGGCATGACTCAAGCATACATCTCGTTGAGCCAAGACAATATCTGCGCAGATTGGTGAAAAATATGGTGCAAAAAAGGTAATTATCCTCTTTGAACCAAGCCAAGAAAATATATATATATATATCACAGGCCAGGGCCAGTCTGCAGAGTATAGCACTTTTCAACGATATCTCCGTCAGAGTGGATTCCACGTAAAAAGTCCACGCCATATATTTATGCCAAGACAATACAAGAACAATAAAAAATCTTAACTCCACGCTGGATATCACCTTCATAGGCTACATGGAATCCATTCTCTGGGATCTCCGGTGTTCACAAAGAAGTTTCTTTTGTTCTCTATTGTCTATTTTTGAATTCCCTATTGTTTTTCCTTGGTGTGCAAGAGCCATACTATGCAGACAGGTATATAGGACGAAAAGCCGTTTGTTTTCATTTCATTGGCAATTGAGATTTTCAATGATAGAAGCATGCTAGCAAACACATTTCACAACTGGGAAGATAAGTGTACAGAGGAGAAATTCGAGAGTGCAGGCCATCTATTGCCAACTCAAGACCTGTGGATAACTTCTCTCTACATTTTTATGTCCAGCATTAGGAGAGCCCTTAGTTCTGCAGTACTGAAGACTCATGTGTCACATTAAGATGTGCCCAAAAAATTTGCACTTCAACGACTTCTAGAGCTGTCCAGTTGGTGGTGGTTACACACTTTTTCTCACTGTTGAAGGCCATCGCCTTTGTCTTCTTGACATGATGGAGTTGGAGCCTGTCTTCTTGGTGATCAAATTTTAAATTTGGAGGAGAATATTTCTTCACTCCAGGCACTGATTTTTTTGAGTAAGGTAGCATGTTGTGTGTTTAGCCTCAATGTCTCTATGTACAGTAAAGCCAAGAGTAGGTTTTATCAAAGGTTTTACCTTTTTTGGACATCCTTCTTTTTGGGACACACAGTAGTCTAGAAAGTTTATAAACCATTGTTTTTGCACACAAATTTGTCTTTGTTAAAATGTTATTAAAATGTTTAGATTGGAAAAAATGACTGCCGGAAATCAGGTATAAACAGGGAACAAAATTGTTAACACTTTGGAATTTCTATTTTTACAATTAATTTTTGGAAGGTCAGGAAATTTGTACGAACAATTTTTTTCTCTTTGCAGAACATTATTAACAAGTAGCAATGCAGTTCCATTTGGCTCATTTTCAATCATTCCTTACAGAAAAATAGAAAAACCAATGTAAGTACATTTTTTTGATTGGTTAATTGTACCAAATGGCCCAAAAATCTCCCCTTGTTTGCAGAGCTGTTATGAAGGAGCTTTAGTTTTGATAATTCTATTTTTGTTTGAAATTAATATAAAGAGACTTCAGTTTTTAGTTTGGTACCATGTTGTTCGCCAAAATCTACCAAATATTCCACGAGCTATACTGAAGAAAAACCAATGTTTATGTCCCTCTTAAAGCAATTATATAATATTTGGTATTTTCAGCAGACTGCAGCAGCAGAAATGTTCTATTTTTGTTTTTATTGAGTATGTATAGCTCAGTGATTATTCGGTAGATTTTAGCAAACAAGGTACCGAACAAGCTATATATTGAATCCTCATATCAAATTCAAGCAAAAACATAATTTTTGAAGCTAAATCTCTTTCACAGCAGTAGTTGCAAATGCAGGGGCGTTTTTTGGACCACTTTGTTAAAACTTTATATTCTGTTTTTATAATCTTACATACTTGATATTATTTTGATATTGATGTTCATAAATGTTTATCTTCATAAAGAGCAGGACCTCTTTTCTTTGAGTGATTCAATTTACTTGTCTTACAAAGCAAGAAAAAACTGTTGACAGCTTTTGCGGCCTAGGCTAGATAAGCTCTGCTTCCCTTAGGTTGCATATAATACAAATCATGTATTAGAATTGTATTCTGTGAATAAAATTGAACTGAATTAAATTTCTTGTATAGTTTAGGAGGCTGTGGAGGATGGCAAGAGTTATTAGTATGAAAAACAAACAAAATAGATTCCACATAAATATAAGGGATATAAATTGAATTTGATTTGACAAAAGAGCGATATTTGGGCAAGGTTACGATACTTACTATGTGTGGTTTAATAGTGTGAGTTTCATTTCTAGAACAAAGGATAGAAGAATTTCTGGAGTTACAAGCCAAACAAGTGCAGGTTTAATTGCAATTGAAGGTGTTGAAGTTGGAGATGGAAAACGAGTTAGTTTGTTTCAAAATCACTATCTAAGAAACCTGTATAACCTGCTTTTTGAAAACCTGTATGAACAAAATGTTAACAGGTTTTTCTATAGTAAAATATTAAATACAGCGAAGATGGTATTATAATTTTTGTGTGAGTTCCAGAGTACAATGATTGGAGCTGCGAAAAGCATTGGAACCTGGGAAGTAAGTTCCCAGAAAATTTCAGTACTTCAAGAAATAAAATAATAAATGTTGAAAAATTCAATCTGAAGCTGATAAAGTACTGGTCATTTTGGCTGAATCTAAGGGGACAAAAGAAGTTTCAGTGGTTCACTTTCAGCACCCCAAAAAAAAAAAAACAGATGGAATCACCCATTAAAAGCCTCGGTCATCTTTTTTTCTGACAGAAAATTTCTACATTATTTGCTAGGTTCCCAGAAATAAATTATTTTTTACAGCACTGATGATATTGAAAGTTGATTTTTTTTCTCCTTTCATCTGTTTTGATCAGAACTGGTTTTTTATCAACAGACTGTGTCATATAGTCACATGTTGGTTCCAGCTATCTTTGCCAGAAGAAGATTGGTGACTGAGCATGGTGACAGTATTGAAGATGTTATTAATTTAAGAGGTATAACAAAAGTGTCCACATTTTTGAAACATCATCGAAATTTTACCAATTTTAATGTTTTCTTGGAAAAACCAAATTAACTTTGAACTTATTCTATTTTAGTAACTTAGAAACATTACGATCTAGTCACAGTTTAAAAAACTACTTTTGAGCAACAGTTTATTGCATGCCTTGTAATTGCAGCCAAAAAACGTTTCTCTTGTTGGGAGGTTTGGATCGAGTACGAGTACGACATTGAAAACTATTGAATCTGGATTTCAAGTAGAAACTTGTGAAAATGCTGTTCCCATGGGACGTCAGAACTTTTTACTTCTTCTAATATGCAACGTGAAACTGACTATATTTTGTCGCGTTTTTGAAAAAAGAGCTAAAGACTACAGGAAGGAGAGAAAATTGGCTTAATTATAGCGACGGCGAGATGACCTACTTTGCCAAGAAACCTTTGACAGTGCGAAAATAGAATGTAAGGTTAACAAATAAAGCTATTTCTTTTGCTAAATCTCCTTTTGGAACCTCGTACTCGTTCTGGATTTAAACCTCCCTGTTATACTATTGGGAAAAACTATTCTTGTATATAGATTATAATTACGACATCTTCAACCTTATAAAATGGTAGAAATAGACAAAAAGGAATTTAGTGCTTATTCATAACTGCCTGACAGCACGGAAACACATTGATGACCTTGCCTTATTCCATGCTCGTAAAACATGCCAGCAATTGCTTTTGAAAATTATAAATCTTGCTTTTGAAATACATGCTATTACCATATACGGAAGGAAGCATGGAATTTCGCTTAAGTAAATTATAGTTATGTTTATAGAAATTTATACTGAATCTGATTGTTGCCTTTTGCTTGCTGATAAATCATATCTTAGATCGGCCTAATATTCAGCACTGATTGCCACCATTTTTCTTTTCAACTGACCACAGCACAGTGCACAATGTTAGGCCGATCGCAAATATCATTTACCGGTAAGCAAAAGTCAACTATCAGGTTCTATATTAATTGTTATAAACATGATTACAATTTATTTAAGCGAAATTAGACGCTTCGTCTCGCCTGTGTTATTATTGCTACACTGCTTTTTTTTTATTTCTAGATCATCAAGATTCAGTTTTTGAGCCTGCATACCATCCATTCCTTCTAGATGATCCGGAGCTTACGATTGGAAAACACAGAAAAGTTCTCAACTTAAAATCATATACGGTATGTTTACTTTTTCAATCAATCTATCGGTTAATATACCGGTTATTGTGCATTGCTATGGGAATTACGTACAACTATTTTGAGTTGTATATATTCATTTGTTTATAGATCCCTGCTTAGCCTCACTACTTGCACCCTCCACCTTAACTTTTGACCGCTCTTCCCCAGTCCGCTTAGCTCGAAATACGTTGGCATCAGTAAGTAAATCAAGACTATTGCCCCAAGTCTAATTATTTTTGATACAAATTGAGAAATGTCTTTTTAATCTAACAACGAACGGAAGAAATTCGGAGAAAAAAAAGAGGAGGAGGAAAGGATTAAGAAAAAACATAAGGAGTTTCATGTTTCCCCTCCTCCTCAGCGTCCTTCGTTTATCTCAAATTTCTCCTGGTTATTTTCTCGTTTGTTTATCTCAAGTTCCTTTTCTCGGATATAAAAAGATATCGACTTGGGGCAAGTCTAGAGTACGGCTTGTGTAAGACGTCTAGACCCCTGCTCTTCTGAGTAAACACCAACATATTCTTTCATCATATTTATCGACTAAAGATTGTATACAATTTTCTTATTATTTCAATCAATGAATCAATCAATTAACCTTCCATTTATCTATTGGTAATTGTGCAATGCCCTGCTATAGGAATTACATGCAACAATTCTGATCACTTAGAATCTTTGTAGAGAATTAACGTATTGTTTTTTTTTGCTACGTGAAACCTTAATTAAAATTCCCAGGTGTCTGTCATCCAATATGCCAAGTCTTCTGAAATAAAGAAGAATATCAACGAAACATTCAAAGAAAAATTTCCTAACAGTAACATCACACTTTCAAAGCTGAGAAGGTATGTTTGGAAATTACTTTGTGACATCTTGATTGTATGTTTAAACGTGGGTGTGGTTCCTCAAGGTTCGTCTTTAGGACCACTGTTCTTCAATTGTTTTCATTTCATTATGGCCTCTGTTGGGGTTCAGACGAATTATGTGTGTGTAGTCGCATTTTGAGTGAAAGATTGTATCTCTGTTTCTTGCTTTATCCTGTATAAAGACATTGAAAAATGTCTTTTAATTTTATTTTTTTAAATCGTATTTTAATGAAATCGAGTGACCAACGAATGTGTTTGTAAGATGACTGGAACACAGCCGCTGCTTGCAACAGTGGTTGACCGCCAAATGCGCTTCCTATGTCATATTCTGCGCATGAATGATAAGCCAGTCAGAACATATGCCTTGTACGTCCCTTCTCGTGGTCGGAGACGGCCAGGCATCTTGCCAAATGGAGCAGTACATTGATCAAACCCAGGCAAGGGTTAAACGGATGTTCAGCTCATTGAAAATGTGACAGTCAAACTTGCCCAGGACAGGACTGTTTGGTGGGAAAAACTGACAGTCTGTAGTCGCATTTTGAGAGCAAGCTTTTATCTCCTATCTAAATGTTTCATAATAGCTATTGGTCTTATCGATACACGTTTCAAAAAAAGGGATAAAATGCGCGTTTTTGAAAATGCAAGAGAAACAGGATTTCATTTTAAAAGACGTAGCTTAATTGTGTATTTTAATTTTTATCTGTTTGGATAATATTTTAATGAAATTATTATTTCATCTTAGTATCAAGATAGGTAGATTGCTACTGATTTTATTATTTTAATTTTAGTATAAAAGTAGACATGCTTGAAATCGGGGTAAAGGTATGTTTTAAATTTCTAACACAAACTATATTTTATTCAATTTTTCTTGTATTTTTTGAAATCACAAGAATAGATCAAATTCAATGCGTAAACCAAACAAAGAAGAACACCTCTTGTATCAATTGTTTCATGCTAGACTACCGAAGTTGCTTCGTTTTGAAAACCACCCATTTTTATAGGGTCAAGATGTTTTGCTTTCACCTATTAAAATTGAGCGCAAGCTATTTTTATTGAACCCGTGCGTTTTACCGCAAATTTGTTTCTTGGAAATTTCACTTCTTGTTAGAAATTTCAATTCATCTCAGTCAGGAAATTTCCATTCATTTTAGCACACATAAACACTCAGTGGTAAGGTTAGATTACCTCAACTTCTTTGCAGCCTTTTTAAAGTCCAAATAATAATGAGTCGTATTGTTTAAAGTGTTACTTGGAAGGCGTAAAAACTGAAGTGTTACTCTGATGCTTAGAAAATTAAACTCAGAGATTTTAGAGTTGCGTAATGCACTCTTTCGGTTAGAATACGTTCAAGAAATGTTGACCAACCAAGTTGCACTGAAGCCTTCGGATTACTTTGAGTATGCAACTTGTATACAAGGTCCAGAAATTCACATTCATTGAAAACAAATTCCCAAGAGTTGGTGTTGTCGAAAATTATATCTTGTGCGCTGTCATCCCTAAATAGAATAAACTCCCCGAGAACATAATCCAACAATCGAATGCAAGCTTATTTTATGAATTATGTAAAGACCAACTGGGCAACGCTTAACTTGTATTTGATATTATATTTATTGTGGCGTAGAAAATTTGTTTCGATCTTCGCGTCATAATATGTAAATTTGATGATGATAATTTATTTTAGTGTGGCATCGATAAAGCCTCGATTGCATGTTCACATGTTTACTTTGAGAAACTCGTTTTGAAGGTTTGTTAGAATTTGTTTTATTTTCAGTGTTTGTTGACAAGAGGTTTCTACCAGTAAGTAATGAACGTTTAAGCGAAGAAACACTTTTTTATTAACTAAACCACCAAGAAAATCATTTTTGGCATATTAAGCTACTGTTTGAACCTTGCTTGTTCATTTATTTATTTTAAAATGAGTTATTTCATATCGGATGTTATTGACAATGCACATATTTTGCAGGGGAAAATTAACAAAATTAATAGAAAATATTGTGCAGGTAGGATGTTTACTATTCACTTGTTAGTATGTTATTTGTGAAAATTTGCTTAGAAACAGTTTTGATTTTTACCCAAACAATTTAAATTATAAAAATGTGCTTTCGGAAAAGGTCACTATTACAAACTGTTCGTTTGATCCACGGATGCTTGCAACTAAGTAGAGATAAAATGAATAAAAAACAGAAACGACGCAAATAAACGATAAATTCAACAATATTTTTTTACTTTTGTTACTAATATTTTGCCCTGGCATAGAGGGCTTCTTCAAAGCTAAAACATTTAAATTATGTTGTTACATAGACCGGGTGACCTAAAAAAGAGCTCTCTTAAACAGCTCATATAAAATCAAGTTGTTGACCGATTGAAGGTATTTTAACATTATTTCATAACGTACACATAGACTAAGATATTTTAGATTGCTTGTCTTTAAAATACGTCAAAATTATGAATTTTATAAAATGAGGCAATTTTGAAATGTACAAGAAAAGCAATAAAATTTAGTAAAAAGTCTTGGTTTTGAATAATTGAACCTATGACTAATATGGAAGTTTTCTCGTGGCTTAGGAGCATAAATCTTACTTCTTGTGACACTTGGTGCGTCTCTGCATCTATTGGGAATAAATTTTCTTGTTTTTACTATTCTTAATGAATATTTTCGTTATTTCATGGTTTCATGGTAAATCCGCAGATTTGACCTATTTTAAATGTCAGAAAATTCCTAAAAGATATGATGGATCTAATTTAATGTTTTAGCTATTAAACAAAGTTTAAACAGTTTAATCCTTCAGTGCTTCGATTTTATATCAGCGGTCAAAGAGGGAAGCTCTTTTTTGGGTCACCAGGTACAAGTCTGAAAAACATTGATATTAACCATCAAAAAACCATTGGAAAACAACAAACAAGATACTGCAACGATATGATTTAAAGTCTTTTATTCTATATTTCTATAACTACCGTACCGTACGAGTCAGAAAAACGTTATGGCGTTTGCGAGTCAGCTTGCTGAGGCTTGTGTATGGTTGTGTATAACCCGTGCCGTCCCCTGCTGGAAACAGGTCATCTCGAGACTTTAGTAGGCTAGGCATGTTAAATACACGACCACTCACTCATTCTCACTTGAGTTTGTCGTAAACTCTTTTTGATTCCATAAAATGTGTAACAGGTGTGTAGCTGATATGAGCAGAATTTCCAGGAATTATGAGCAGAATTGCCAAATTCATTCACCCGTAAAACCTTGAATTTAAAGGCTCAAAAATCTTGATCAAAATCGACATTATTTCAGCTACGTGTTGATGACAATCACACTAGTCTCTACGCATCATTACCTTTGGAAGTAAATAGCCTACTATTAATTTCTACTCACATGGGGCAAAACTTGGAATAGAGGCATTCTCTTTCTTCCTTAAAATGAAAACGTTTAAGGAAATGCGCATGTGTCAAAAGATATACTTATCGTGATAACGAGGGTTATTAGAATTCTTTAACATTGAAAACATGTCTCTTTTAGGTGCTTGTTTGCTGCTGGCTTGTAAATTCTACGAAGATATCAAAAAAGGATATTTTTCTTCCGTTATAGAGGTGAGAATTGGTTGGTGTTACTTTACGATATAAGGGACATAACTACTATTGGTAATAAGTATTATTTTAGGACCTTGTGGTCAGAATTTAGTTATGGTCGTCAGGATTTTAAGTATATAAATATGTTATTTTTATTATTTGGTGTTCAAATATTAATGCACCTTTTCGAGATAAATCTGCTGTCATGGAGATTTGTCAAATTTTTGAGATATTGAATTTTTGATTTTTGAATCAGATTCTGCAAGCAAACTTTAGTATGAGAACCAATTTTTACATTTATACATAATTGTTTGTCAAAGTTACAGCAATACAAAGATTTCAAGTTTATGACGGATCTGACCGCAGAACTTTTGTTAGGTTAAGATTTTGTTCTAACATCATTTTCACGGTCAAAGACAAATTTCAAATCTTTACAACGCTATAATTTTGATAAAATTTTAGGTAGAGATGCAGCAACTGGTTTTTAGACAAAACTTTGTATACAGAATCTAAATCAAGAATCAAAAATACAAAGTCTCAAAATTTTGATAAATTTTTATAATGACAAACTTATCTCGCAAAGGTTGGTTTATGATCCATTTGAACCTCTCAAGCTTGTAATTGATTTCCTCGAACTCCCGGAATGGGCCATATAGCCCATTGCCAAATAACATAAAACTTCATACTTCCAGGAGGTAAATACAGACATAAAATTCATAAATTAATTCAAAGGATACACTTGCGTTAAGAAATCTGAAATTAAGAAAGTTCTGTGTGCATTTACCTCCTGAAAATATCACTTTTTACGCTGTTTATCATTGGGTCATATGGCCATTTCCCGGGTGTAATGTTAACAGACTTTTCGTGGGTCGTGAAAGGGTAAATAATCCACTGTTTTCATCTTCTTCAAGGTAATTTTGGATAAGTTACGTTTGCATCTAAAAGAGTTACTGGCCTGTGAACTGTTGGTTTTAATTGCACTGGAGTTCTCACTATGCTTGCCGGCCCACGAACTCAATCCTATGTATAAAAGATTAGAGAACATACGGCATATCGTCAAATCAAGAAATCCCAAAGATAACCATCATCATCATAGAAATCTTCGTCAGAGTCTCCACAGTAAAAATAAGAGATGATTTTAACGTTATTGTGGGGTGTTAACCAGGTTAACTGTATGCATATTGTTGGTAAACTTCTGTTTGTTTTCTTTTATTTGGGAAATGCCACTCAATAGAATAGATTTAACACCTGTGAACTCAGTCAAGCAAATCACAGTAAACAAAACCATGATTGAATACACTCAAGGTGTTAAATTTTCTTCAATCTCAACCACATGTAGCCAGTATATCCTAGTAGTTGCTTATAAACTAAAACTTTGCCAGCAGTAGCTTTTTCTTGTTGTTTATGCCTTCTGTTGACAACTTTAGATATATGCTACTCCTCACTGTCGAATGTCAAACCTTCTTTCTCTTTCAAGTGCATAGTTGTTATTCATGTTGAAGAAGTTTATAGTAGAAACAAAATAAATTTGTTTATGTTGACTATAAGAAAGAATATTGCTAGGTTCACCAACAGTATTGTGTGGGGTGTGCAATTTGAAGGTGTTGAGGCGCAGTTGTGTAATAATCTGACTTTTGAGCCACAAGAGCCAAGCCAAGGCCGGTGTAAGATTATGACCGAAATAATCACACACATAATCTCTAGATATATGTCGAAATATATTACAAACAGGAGTTTTACATTTCGTTTTTTAAAAGTTATTTTGAAAATTGAAATTTAGGAACGAATATTTATTTGTCATCTACCTGGATATGGTGTGTGTGATGATCTGACACCGACCAAGAGCTGATGATAGTCAAATGATCGAGGTTTGACCCTCACAACTACGACAGCGTCATGAAAAGTTAAATTAACCATGATCTTTGTGATTTCAAATTTTGAAATTAATTTATGGTGCCGTTGATTGTACATATGTTATTGAGTAAGCATTAAAAATTAAAATTTTGTAAAAGCCTAAAATAGGGGGAAATTATGTTGGAATTTAGTTTAATCTTTTTAATTAAATATGATTTAATGTGAACTTTTGCAATTTTTGTTTGTGTTCACTTGTGAGGTGGTAATTTATAAACAATTTAGATTGTTTGCTTACCTATAGCCTTGGTCAAACGCATTCAAAGTTTTAACAACCAAATGTTTGATGGAATGTAAGGAGGATTTGACCATCTTGTTGGCTAATCCAACATTTGCAAAGTGATACCGAACGAAGTTTGATCGTGATCAATATAAAAGTTGGTCTCAAACGTTTAACCTTGCCTCAAGTATATTTCTTTTCTAGTCCTCCGAATAGAGGCGGTTTTCCACTGGGTGAATTTGTCCGCGCGAAGTGATCGATTTCGCGTCGCCAGAGCGCCTATTTTATTTCCATTAGCGACAGCGATAGCAGTACGGTGTTACCATCTATTGTTTTCAAGTTCATTGTTGTGGAACTAAACTGTGCATTGATTGGTCTTCGCTTCCGATCGCTGCGAAAACGTAGGATGCAATCGGACTACCAAACTCTGCCGAAGCGAACAGTTCATGTGCAGAAAATTCCCGAGGGCGCACGCGTAATTTCGAAATTGCAAGTAAACAAACTGCAACGATTGCAGAAAGTTGCAGCAAGTTTTGTGCTTGGTCGGTGTGCATCTTCAACTGATGTTCTCAAACTTAACTGGCTCCCAATAGTGGAAAGAAGAGAGTTTAATTTCATGAAAATGATTTATAAAGCGATTCATAATGAGAACTGGCCATCCATTAACCGCATTGAAATAAAGAAGACAAATCGTACTCTTCGTAACAGTAACGAACTAAGGTTGAGTGCATCAATGATCAGGGATAACTTTCAAGACACTCCTAGCAAGTTATTCAATATAATTTCAACGGAAATCAGAGAACAGAAATCATTGACCTCCTTCTGTGCAAAACTAAAAGCGGACTTAACAAGGCGTGCTAAAGAGCGACTTTGCACTAAATTTACTTTTACTATTTATTTCTTTATGTTTAATCTATTTTTAATTGCTACCTAATTTATACTGTAACTTATTGCTTTTCACAGTTTGTAATATTTTAGGGAAATTGTATTTTTAACTTGAGTTGAAGAGCCACAAGAATTTTGGATATACTCACTAGACCTTAAAAAAAAAACCCAAACTATACCACATTTTTCAGAATAACAGTCGGTTTAATAAGTAAAATTTGAGACAAAATTGGCCAATTCTATTAGGGTTAGTACGGGCAATTCGATCTGTGTCCAACTCTTTACGTCATACTCTAAATTAGTGCCCTGGTCTTTGTTGTACTTTTTGGATTGAAGTGGGGCTCGGAAAACCCTATTTATCAACAAAACAGGCTTTATATAAAAACAAATAATTACATCATCGTAACAAGCAAAGTTGATTTGACTAATATAGAAAATAAAAATTTTCATGTTATATTCGCGTTAAAAACCACAGGTTTAGCAGCATTCATAATGAGCCAAATCTCCAAACAGAGAATTCTGTATTGTTCACGAAAGGTCGTTGAACAAATTAATCACATGATTAATAGTAACAAACAACCTGGGAACAGCAATTCCAAACAATATTCACAGAAGCAGAGAATTAACAAATAAGTTCAGTTTATTGGTAGAAATGGTTAATAAACATTTATTCTGAAAAATCAATAATATCAATAGATGTGTTAATACACTCTTAAAAAAGGAAGTGCGGAGAAGCTGTGCTTATTCTTGCAGGACCAAATAAAAGAAGTAGCACGAACAACAGCTTGGCAGCAGACATCCAACTCTATCGATCTTCGCGGACTCTAGAATTATCAAAGTTATTTTGTTAGATATTGCTATTGCAGAAATTTTACTCAAAATTTTATTTAAACATTCCTGAAATACCAACAAAAATATGACATTTACTCAAAAATGTCACAATTTTCTCCCTTTTAATTTTTTTGCCATAAAATATCAATATTTAGAGTCAGATGTGAGATTTACATACTTCCATCATCTCATACTCAAAATTCCAATTAGTTTCAGTTTCATAATAATAATTCAACCAAATATTTGGTGCCTTTACTAAACAGATTTCATTTGTGTTACTATCTTACCACGTTATCATCTATCTACAGTTTTTTAGCCTCGTGTGACTTTCCAAATATCGTCAGAAATGCTTGCTTATAAAAAATATGAACTTCAAATAAATATGCACTTCATAGTTTTCATAATCTCTACAACTCGCGTTCACTGTTTTCCGTAGACAAGTGATGTGTTTTTAGTTTGCTTGAGAATTTATGTTCTACTCGCGACACTTTTCACCTAAAACAGGCGCCATTCCTCTGCACCACTTGATTTGGCCAAATTCACATTTTGACAATAAAAATCGAGTACTTAAAAAAATTGAAATTTGCCTTTTTAAATAATATTTTGGAAATCAGCGCATAATTTTCAATGACATATGTAATTACCATTGTTCGAGTGATTTCCTTTTTAAGGATTTTCTATGCACCCAGAACGATTGCATAGACTCAGCAAGAAAAATAAACTATGTGTATGGGAGCTTGAGCAAGAGAAAGCATTATTACACGAATCTGCCATTTTTCACTGCGCCTGGAGTATGTGACTAACGACTTGGCGCAGTATCAGGCAGGGGCGGTTGGACGCAAAATTGAAGTGCTGTTTGCTTTGCAATCTTTAAAAAAAATATGTTTGTGACCACGCCCTTTGTATTGTCTTAGAACCCTTTTAGTGAGTTCAATTAAATTGTGAATCATTTATTCTTGACAAATTTATTCACTAATTTTAAGCAAGAAAGCACTAATGTCTTGGTTGCATACTGAAGAAAAAGAAAATTCACAAGCCTGTCCCGACCTGCCAAATTTTAAAGGGAAGATCGTTTGAAATCAAAATTCGGGTAACAGACCATACGTTCATCGAAAAACAGAAAATTTAAAATAAACTATTAGTGAAATAAAAGATTTCCAGTTGATATTAACTGGACCTGGCATAAAAAGTAACTAATAGCAGGTCCCGCCGCCCCTTGTATCAGGAAAATTCCTCAATAATGCAGAAATTGTAATCGCATATGCAAGTATAACAATAGAAAATTGGCAGCACAACTGGTCCTCTATGGAGAAGGAGGTGTTTGCGGTAGTTTATCCGAAAAGTATTTCAGACATTGTTCGTATGGTTGATCTTCTACCTTCTACACAGTACACAACTCGTTTAAATGACTTTTCATTCTGAGAAGTCCAGAAGGTAGATTAACGCCTTGGGTAGGAATCCTAAAGGCGTACGACTTATAGGTAGAATATAGACCAGGTTGCTGTAACACTAACGTGGATGCATTAAAAGATATACCTTCATATGCCATTTCCCCGCTAACAATTGAGCCTACGAACATTCCAGAATTGCAAGGTAATTTCCAGATCCAGCTCAGCTAGTTAAATACTTGCAAAACGGAGAACTTACATAGAATTCCTCCGGCAATTGCAAGATTTTAACTCAAGCTGATCAGTATGTAACAAGATAACATTTTTTGCCACTTGTTCAACCCTATCAAGTCTTAACGTAGAGAGAGAGCACGACGCCAATTAATGATTTGACAGATCCGTTAGATCAAGAGTCCGTTAGATCAGGCGAAAGCGCCAAAGGCACTTGAATGGAGAAAAATAGCGAGGAACTGAGTCATGGATGTACAGCCAAGGGAAGAAAAGAGCATGCAGTCGACAATAATTTCATGATTGCTATTTATTATGATCATGGTGTTGTTTGATGTGAGCAATACTTTAGAGCAATAAATGGGGCAAATAATAGAAAAGATAACTAATTTATCATTGCCACAAGCCTTGAAAAGGTCTCTGAGTCTAATATATTTGCTTTTATCGTCTAGGTTGGTTTCTCAGCTGCTTTTTATACTTTATCCATTTTCAGATTAGTTATCGCATCCAGATGATAAACTGGCATTTTCCACTGTTACATGATGATGACGTCATCATATATTTCACATGTAATAAACCAAATTTAACATCACAGTTTTTATTTTTAATGTTCAATTTTTGAAGTTCTATCTGTGCTGAGAAGCGAGAATATCGCAAAGAAGGTTGACAAACATGACATACCACATTTCCTCAAATAAACGCCTAGCCTCAAATAAACGCCTCCTTCTAATAAATGCCGTTCCTTAGACAAAAATATTGATAAAAGAGCCTCCCTTTAATGAATGCCACACTCCAATAAACGCAATAGTTGAAAAGAGACGTTTATTGAGACAAATTAGGACATAGATAGAAAATATCTCGAAACTGTTGTGTAAACATGCTTATTATTTGGTCAAAAATTAGATAAAAACCAGGGGCCCGTTAGTTGAGGAAATACAAAGGAAATACAAATTAATACAAGTTAATTTCAAACACATCAACGCATGAAATAACCTCGTATTCATAGTAATTACAATGATATTTCCAGACCCAAACACAAAGCCGTTCGCTGTCTGAAATTTCACTTGCAATGCTAAAGTCTAAAGAAGTGTTTGTCTTTTGTTCCCCCAGAGGAGGATTTTCCATCCTCTTTGTCAGCATCCGTCTCCATGGCCAACACTGATTGTAAAAATTACCTGGTTGTTGCCTTGCACGTCAGCGTCTATGTCTTGGTCTTGCTATGGCTCTCTTTTGATCAATTTCCTCATCATTTTTGTTTGTACCCCAGCCAGTGTCTTCTCTTCATTGTCTTTGCCTGTTAGATCTTTTATGTTTGTGAAACCTGGTATCCAGTGAACCATTCTGGCATCAAAATATTGCTTTTTCTCTTTCAATAAATTACATAGATCTGTCTTTTATTTCGAATTCTCAGTGTAACGTATCCAGGGAATGCTTGTAATTTTTTTTTGTGTTGCAGTAAGCTTTGAGGGTCTAGAATTATAGTCTGTGTCGTTTTTATCTTTCTCTGACTATATATTAGCATTCTTGTGTCAACAATATCTTCAGTCTCCTTTTATCTGTACATAAAAATGCCTATGAAATGAAATTTGACATGCCTTTTTTGTCAGAAATGGAAACTTCGACATGCTGTCTAATTGTTAAAAAAGTAATGAAAAATTTGCATTGAAAATGTGTTTTAAGGGGGTTAGAAAAAGGCAAGTGACTGAGACAAAGGTAGACATTTTGTGACGTCACGAGGTTTGCACTTTTTACAACACGCGGAGGGAAGCTACCACACAGTTCAGTTAGCCTTCTTTATTCTTTACCTTGTGTCTGGATTGCCAGAAGTTACATCAAAATGTCTGAAAGCAGCGAAAACCGGTCAAGTCAGTCTAGCAACGAGAGTGACTCTAGTGAAGGTCAAGAAGTCGGAGCTGTAAATACAGAAACTCTACCGTAAAAGATGAGCCCTTGGCGGAAGAAGTTGAAAGTGGAGAAGATGGGCATGTTAACGAAGATGACAAAGATGGGATTCCTCAAAGAGCGATTGAAATGAGATACGGCGGAATTCGAGGGATCGACGAATGGTAAGTGGAACTTCCTAGTCTCACATATTGTTTACTTTTTGGATGTTGATGAAATAAGAGATGTTTTTGTTATTTGGCCTAAATGATATTAACAATATGGGAAAAATGTTTTTCATACCGGGACATGCTAGAAGATTGTTTTGTGGAATCTTGCATATGAGCCAAGTCCAAAACATAGATATTTAAAATTAATATTTTATTTTATTAGGCTTTCAATT